>MQTX01000189.1:469699-492238 GCA_009735665.1 Angiostrongylus cantonensis | reverse complement strand
TATATATATATACGTGTTTTTCCTTTCTTTCTGGCTTTCTGGAGGAGTTCGAAGGTGTGGTTCTTCTTTGTACTTTCATCATTGAGGATGCGAAAAATCTGTTATTACGTGGCAACACCGAGAAGTGGTCGAATGCGAAAAGCATTAAGACAGAAATAGGAATACATGACTAATCACGAAATATGAAAATGTCAAGGATCGAACGCATTATTCATTCTGTTATGGCAGTAAAATGTTCTGTTATTTTTAGTAGTTCGAAGTTCAAAAAGGTAAAACAATTTTAAAATTGTGAGATGTCGTTAGATTCGGATAGCTGGACGATAGAGGAGCTAAAATGTAGACATTTATTGGTAAGCATTTTCAATCTCTTACTTTATATTACTGAATTTATAATAAACGGGTGTCTTTGTAGGTTAAGAGAGCTGAACCCGGCAGGTTATATGCTGTATGGACCAATACAAGGTTAAGGTTGGACCATAACAAATGAATATGAGCCAGAAAAGAACTTGTACTGGTCTTGAGACTCCGATGAATTTAATAAGTGTCTTTGTATTTTCTGCGGTGACGGATTGATCTATACCCTCTGTAAAGGTAGTAGCTAAATTCAAGCATAAGTGTATAGTTGTGTTTGCTTGTACATTGGTTGTGTATGGTTTGTCTACGACACGTCATTAATGCGAAAAGTAAAATTCAGTCAAGGAGTCGTTAGATGTATTACTTTATGAAGAAATTCGGTGTGGCATAAAATAAATAACTCGCACATACACTTCGTGAAACTGACATTCTATCACCATATGTTCACCCTCATGACAAACTACTGCTAACCACCATATGTGGGTACTCCATCGCCAAGCACAACAATGACTTGAGTACAGCGTCTTCCGCAATACGATAAGAGGGAATGGAAACTTTACTTAAATGCGTTCAAGTCACTCAGTTTTTAACAGATTTGCAATTTTACAAGAAATTTATTGTCTTATTGTGTTTTGCGAATGTTGCTCTTAGATCAAGGTGTTCAGTACGATTCCCTACATGATTCTATTGGACGTAATCCCGAATCTTTTAATATCAGTGCCAGTTTTAACTTATTATTTGCTGCCTACTCTTTTTAACGGCAGAGTATATGGCGAAATATAACTTCAATGATGCTGAAATATTTGCAAAACTGCGGGTCGCAGGTGCCTGCGGTGCAGAACGAAATGGAACCGATTTTGGTTCCACAGATCAATCCTGTTGACGAGTGGTTGCTGACCGCAGAAGATCGATAGAACTAGCTGAGAAACAGGCGAAACGAAGGACCCGCATGGTGTGGTGGTGAACGCGTTACTCCCCGGAAGGAACAATAGCGCGTTCGTTCTCCACCGCATACACCTGCGGTCCAGAGTTGTGCAAATATCTCAGCACATTGAAGTTATATGCACCAGCGTTTTGTCAACGAGTCACGTGAGTATACCCAGCCCCCACGTTCAGAGTCCAGCACGGTATACTTGGGTACCAAAAAGCTAAAATCAATAAAAGAAGCGGGCCTCATTCCCCTTATCCGGAAATAACCCCGATTCGGCAGCGTTGTGTAGGGCAAGTACAGAAAGGCTGCTAAAATCTCAAGGCCAATCTCACAAAAACGATGTTTATGAGGAATGGATTGGTTTCGTATGCTCCATTCGCGCTCAATGGAACGAATCTGAGTCTCTGAATGTACCTGTTGCGTCTGTCTAGGTCGGGAAATCAATATGATGAACGACTTAGCTCCAGAGCTGAGCAGAAAGAAACGAGCGGATTGGGGAGCTTTTAAGAGCACCGAGGATGTAGTGAAGAGAACAAAGAACACCCGACTCCGTGCTCACCTTTTCGACTCAACGGTTCTTCCTTCCCTAACGTATGCGTCAGAAACCTGGTCGCTACGCAAGCAGGATGAAAGATCACTCAGCGTTATCGAACGCGCTGTCGAAAGGACGATGCTAGGAGTATCCCGTTTCACACAAGTAGGGGATGGGATACGAAGCTCCGACCTACGTCAACGATCGAAGATCAAAGATGCCGTTCTATACGCCAAACAGTCGAAGATAAGGTGCGCCGGACACGCATTGCGTATGAATGACAACCGATGGACAAGAGGCGTTAGTGACTGGATTCCTCGGGATGTCAAACGTACTGCAGGAAGACCACCGACCCGATGGTCAGAGTTCTTCACGAAAAGCCTAGAAGATATATATGATGCTCGACGAGTCTCCAGAGCGAGCAGAACCCACTGGGCTACCACTGCACGCCACAGGGAAAAATGGAAGATTTAATGACGCCCGCTCGAGTCACTCGACGATCAGCGGGGCTGTAGGTGATACAGGTGATACCAGTACTTTGTACATCACTATGATACCTGTGAGCACCACGAGATGTTTTGCTTCCGTTTGGGTAATGTTGGTGTAAAGATAATTTCTACACTGATTACTGGAACAAGGTTACCAGTATTAGTCATATGGTCGTCATTAGTACTACAAGCGACGCTGAAGTCACTAATGGTGAGCACAAGTTGGACCCAAGTATTGGTAAGTTCGGCTGTTGACGTAAATGGTGATGGAGGAATGCTTCCATTAGCGAGATCGTTTTTGTATAGACCGCTTAGAATTTACAAATATTGTCACATGCTACCTGAGAGCTTTACGTGCTCGTCTTTCGGCCGCTGTACGTCTATGCCGTCGACCAAAATTTGCGGATATCGGAGCAAAAATTGAAGAGATGACTCGTTCATCGGTGGTTGTCGTTGAGAAAGATGAGATATTTTTCGCGGTCCTAAACATTTCTTATCACTTGTGTGTCACATTGGTCTCTGATCGATTAGCTGTTCCTAACTAATTTTCTAGGTACCACTTACCATGTTTTCAGTGACTTCGAAAACTTTCGGATTTTTCATGTAATTCTAACATAAAACCCGCCACTATCCAAGAACTCTAAAGAATTTCGTATGGTTTTTTTTTCAGAAAATTGCGATTTTCTTTTAACAACCTATGACTTCTGTTTTTTTTTCTCCATGGAATTGGGATACATCTTAAGTTTTGTGGTTGTCGATTTACAACGACGACTAGCAAATCTACTCCAATTGGCGAATAACTTCTCGAAATGTCGCACAGTTTTGGGTATTCGTTGGAATTCTGGAAGAAGTTCTGTCATCACTTACGATTCGCTACCGCTTTTTCTTCGTTCCATATGTTCTTTCAGCATTGTCGGAACTGTATGACGCTTTAAAGGTGCTAGCGAACTGTGATGACTTGATGATTTATTCTCCGTCGTTGATGTCACAGACTGAATATATATGAATATATACATATACATGCAATGAAATGAAAAGTATCTATTAAATACTTTAATACTTTAATGTTATCAACCTCGTGTAAGCTCATCAAAGAAAGAATACATATCTATTAAATGTTGTGCAATAATACTTAGATATGCTTAAACGGTGATAGTGCAGCGCAGTGGTTAGAGGTGCCTTGCAGTGCATACGAATTCATTGGTTCGACCTCACGTCTTAGTTAACAAATAGCCATTACCTCCTCCGTGAACAGTAAATCGACACGAAACCCTTATCTTTGAGGGCGAAAACACCATGTTGAGTATATTGGCAGGCCACTATAAATCACTGAATAGGTCGAATGGGCATAAAACCACCACTATGCTAAGAATGGATTCGAATGCACATCACGTCTCTTAGAGAGTGATCAATTTGATCGCTATATCATTTATTCTTTATGCCCACACTATCATGCTACTTCTTACTATTTCATTGCTGCTTAATCCTTACTAATCGTACTGTGGTATTGTAAGTATTTGTAACGTTATTTGTTCTTACTAGTAACATACTTGATAGTTTTAAAGGCTACTTCAGACTTTGAACATTTTGATAAGAAGCCTACGTGATTGAAAGTCATTAAATATTAGTAGGCAAAAAATCTATGATAGTGCTCAGAAACGAATAAAAAGGAATTAATTTAGATCATCTTTGTAACAAAAACACAGTGACTATCACTATGGTTAAAATCCCATTCGAGGAAAAGGTGTCTCTCTTTTTCTTTTAGAATTTAGGCTAAAAATTCATCTAGAATGGTGTTCGAAGGCCTTCTTAGTATTCGTTCGTCTCGTTTCATTAGAAAGTTTAAAACACTAGAATTGTGTCGTTTCCTATGTGAAGGATAAATAAAAGGGTAAAGCTCTCGGCGTTGATGAATTCCTGAGGGATGCGCCATGCATTCGACTTCATTAGGTATCGTTGGAGGTGATTGAATGCATGTCTGGCCTTTACAATGACTCGCGATGGCCTACCGATGTATCGAGCCGGTGCTGTTATCTTCTTAGACAAGTCTGGTAGCAATTTACCGACCCCGGAAGGAAGGAAGGCTTGGTGAGCCATGGGAGCGGTGATCAATTCTGCGTGTGAGTCGCTGCGACGCCTCCAACCATTGCGCCAAACGCGCCCGTCGTTTCCTACGCCGTAAAAGAAATGGGAATTTTATTTAAAAAAACTTCTCTTAATTTTTCTTCACTCGAAAAAATTGAAGTTTTACGTGCTATCTGTTCTTCAATCGTGTATCCCTGTTCATCTGAATTTGTCGTGTTCTTAGTGTCTACATGATTTTGGAATAAGATGGTTGGGATCTTTCTTTGGTTCTGTGTAATCTGAGTCTCACGCAATATTTTTACTTGGTGCCCAATCGAATGTAGTTTAGCTATCGTTTCAATTACTTTCACTTAATATTAATGAAATGATAGCTCCTGTCTATATCAAATAAAAAAAAATGACCATTATCTCAACGCAAAGGGCGCGTGTGGCGCAATGGAGGCGCCATTGCGACACGCACGTGCAGTCGATCCCAGTGTCCATTGCCCACCAAGCCTTCCATCCCTCCGGGGCCGGCGAATTGGTACCAGACTTGTCTAGGAGGATAGCAGCACTGGCTTCATGCATCGGTAGGTCACCACGAGTCATTGTAAAGGCCAGATATGCATTCAGTCATCTCCACCGATACTTAGTGAAGTCGAATGCATGGCGCATCCTTCAGGGATTGATCAACGCCGAGAGCTTTATCCTTTTTTTTCTCAACGCCGTTGAGGAAATATATTTAGATTATTTTGGTTCACTTTTGACTTCCGAAGTCAGCTATATAGTCCATATACGTGTTATTTCTATAACGCATAACCCTCAACTTACCACACAATCCGGATTTGAATTCGTTGGATTATTGACAAGAATATTTTCCGTAGTTTGAGTTTCATTGTGCTTTCGTCTATTGTCCTTTGTGGTAGTGACGCTTGATTCGCAAGTCTTGAAAAACATTTAAAGGAACTTCTTTAAAAACCAGATACATCAACCGAACTCTACAGTTGGTATGAAAGACATTATTGGCCTTTCTGATTTCATTGACAGAAACAAAGTCAACGTTCCATTGCAAATCGGTATTAAGTGCTCTATTTTGTTAAAATATCTGTAGAACTGTTCGATTAGTTATCTCTTTCTTTAAAATCCATTGTTAACGCATAGGTCTATTAATAAGCAGATGTTTCTAGATGTTTTCTTGCCGATAAAGTTCTCATGTAGTATGTCACCTTTGCGTTGTTTACATTAATCGAAGATATATTGTTGACGTTACCCAGTGGATTCGTGTTTTGACATCCTAACGTTAACTTAGATATGCTAAATCCTTAAACGGCATTTGGCGTTTTCCATTTTTATTAGGGTATCATGAATGGAAAAACAAATACCAAAAAGCTTTCTGTTGACCAGGACGGGAAAGTTCTTTGTGTAAACTCTAACTGGATAATCACAATTGCAGCTTATTACTTACTGCTTATTCTTTTTAATGGTAGGGTATGTTGCGAAATATAACTCTAATGATGCTGAGGTATTTGCAAAATTCCGGACCGAAGGTGTCTGCGGTGGGGAACGAACGCGCAACTGTCCTTTCCGGGGAGTAACGCATTCACCACCACACCATGGGGGTCATTCGTTTCGATTGTCTCTTAACTAATTCTATCGATCTTTGCCATCAACAATCACCCGTCAGCGGGATTCGTTCCCCACCATAGACACCTGCGGTCTGGAGTTTTGTAAATATCTCAACATTATTAGAGTTAGAATCATTATTATTTCGCAACATACCCTGCCATTAAAAAGAATAGGCACTAAATAATAAGTTAAAATTGTGTTTATAACTACAGCCTCAGCTTAACTGGGTTCGTTGCCGATGTGGGCTCCCCAGATCAATCCCGCCGACGGGTGATTGCTGATGGCAGAGATCGATAAAATTAGTTAAGAGACAATCGAAACGAATGACCCGCATGGTGAATGGTGAATGCGTTACTGCCCGTAAAGGACAGTAGCGCGTTCGTTTCCCACCGCAGACACCTTCGGTCCGGAATTTTGCAAATACCTCAGCATCATTAGTGTTCTATTTAGATACATAATGCTAGAAAGGCATATTTTCATCAAGGATGTTGGGTGCAGGACACTCGCTATTCCGTGGAAGAGAGTTCTTTTTTAGGATGGGTGCATTCCCTGGTCGACGAACGTTTTCAGGATAGAATTCACACCGACTCCATCGACCGTTTTTCAATAGTTTGTAAACACTAGAACAATGAATAGTTTATATTTCCGACATACTTCTTTAAGCCCGATTTCGTCTATTCAACATAGTTTCTGTCGAAAACCTGTTTCCACTGTTTGATCTTATTACAGATGTCATGCTGCCAATTATAAAATAAACTTCATGGCCAGACGGTAAAGCACTTCAGTAAGCAAATAGTCGAGCTTATTTCCTATTGGAGAGTGGGTTTTGAGAAGTACATAAAGCATTTGGGCTTTAGATGGAAGCAAGTAGGGTGAGGTTTCTGTCGGGTTCGATCTCTATCTCGTGCCCGTGGATGTTACTAAGACATCAGATTTTAGAATTCGTGACATTTCATCAAAGGTGCGTTTCATAGTGCCTACCAGTCCCTACAGTGGTGGAGATAATAAAAAAGAATAAAACTTTCGGCGTTGATCAATCCCTGAAGGATGCGCCATGCATTCGACTTCATTAAGCATCGTTGGAAGTTAGTGAATGCATATCCGACTTTTACAATGACTCGCCATGGCATACCGATGTATTGGGCCAGTGCTGCTATCCTACCAGACAAGTCTGGTACCAATTTACCCATCCCGGAGGGATGGAAGGCTTGGTTAACCAAGGGCGCCGGGGTCGATCCCGCATGTGGGTCACAGGGCGCTTTCGACCACTGCGCCACCTGCGCCTCCAATGGTGAAGATAGTCGAATTACTGGATAGCCACTCGGGCTCTCCCGTTGTAGACATGGGGCCAACTTGTTCGAGACGATCTGGGACCATTTTTCTCATGTTGCCTATTGGGTCAATCGCTTGACTGTGGACTTCCAGCCAAATCGTCATTCATGATAAAATCTGCGTCGTTGAAGCGAACTCACATTTGTATGCATGTATATAGATACGTTAAGATGGAAGACATTAGCCAATTTAATGCAGCAAAGATAAGGAACAGATCTCTCATCCAGTTGTGGGCTTGGTCATTAATATAGTCAGCCTTCGGCTCTCTATCTGCCACATGATGACGCACCACCTGCTTTTTCTAAGAAACAAACAGGTCAGAAATCGCTCTCATTAAGAAGATTCACAGGGTTTTGGAAGTGAAGGTTTTTTAAATAAGAGTTTCTAGCCAAAAAAACCTCTACTACCTACTGTTGCATTCACAACGACGCTTTTATGTATTGAGCATGACGGATGCTAGGTGCTTTTAAACCGGTCTATTGAACTCGCCGTTACCGAATAGAGCATTTCGATTTCCTTATTGAGAACAACAGGTTTAGATAATTACCACTATAATTACTTGGTAACTTTAAATAACAGGGTGATTAAGTGGACAAGTCTTGGTTCACCTAACCTCAAGATTGGTCTTCAAGGATGAAAACTCCGAATCTAATCTGTGGTGTTTGCGTTCTTCTTTATTCATATCTGAGTGTAGCATCAACGTAACTCCAACCTGTAATTGAATTTTAGTAATAACAAATTTCGCTAAGACATGGATTATAACAGCTGTTGCCTTAGTTCAATTTCAATTTTTTGTTTTTCCTTTTCTCGAATATTCATTGAATGATGTCAGGAGTTTTTAGAGCTTGATGTTGCTTTTATTATATAGGGACTGATAACGTAGCGGTAATGACGCCGCTCATCACGCGCATGGTGCTAGTTCGATGCAACCCGGTCTCGCTAAGCGTTCGATCTCTTCATGGTCGGGAAAATGGTACCGGACTTGTCTGGAATCAGCTCGCTTCCTTCAGTCTACTCGGGACGCTCTAGTACGACTGCACCAGGATTTCAGGGAGAGTCGGCTCGCCTAGCATTCAGTGGCACTTATAACGAAGACGTAGACCGAAGAGCTTCGTATATTGTAATGGATGTAAGAAATCGAACCAATTGAAAGAAATGTTGGGATCCGCACAGTAGATGTAAAAAACGAGTCGTTTAAAAAACTAGTAATTTCCAAAAGCGATTTTCATCGCAATGATTTTTTTTCTTGTTTTCAAACATAATGCTAACGGTACATGCTGCCCTCTCGTTGATCTGGAGTACTGGAGGGGTCTCCAGTAATGATTCTAGTCGTCCATGTCTCGTGCCCTAATTGTCCAGTGGATTTTCTCGATCGAGATATGCGAATAGCATTATATTACCTTTCCTCTGTGATCGTCGTGAGCATATTTGGCTGACTCCAATTAAACAAAGTTGCAGCGCTGTGAGAGATTCGGTTCGGTGGGCGTGAATGAGGAACCATAAACAAATTCGTTTCTCATTAGTATAACTTTTTATGGTTGGTCGAAACACTTCTCAAAATGTGCTGTCGAAATCGTTCAAGGTTTTCTTTTTCAACAGGATAATGCTTATTGCTATAGGAACGATGCCACTGGCAAATCGAAAGCGATCTAGCTCTCAATCATTGACTCTCACTCACGTGTTATCCTTTTACAGCTTTCTGATGATGTCGTCGATGGTGACGATAAGTAACTAATACTATTCCAAGTGGCCATATCGTTCATGAATGATCTTTTTTTATTGAAGAAGAATCTCTTGGTTTCTCAGATTCTGACTGGTTTTTTCTCATATGAGACAAAGACATTTTTTAAGTCGAGCAATGTGCGATGAAACGGTAGTATGATACATAGTGAGTTCTCTTGTATAGACATTGCTACACTTCGTTAGACCGTCAGTTCTGTTGTTGACGAATCGAATAAAGGGATTGGAAAATATGTTAGACTTTTGAACGATCACAGTTGGCAACATATCCATGTTGTCTATAAAAAGTGTGGAGGCAGGTGTAAGTTATCGAATATCGGAACGTAATCATGGAATACTTTCTGTGTGAGCTCAAGCTCAGAGATAAATTGGTGATTTCCTGAGTTCATGCGGCTTCATATTAGCGTGTCAGACAATGTTTTCGAAGCAGACGTCCTCTGAACTCTCGGCTTTTAAGAGTTACTGTGTGAAAGTTCAATGGATTATACGAATTCCTCATCGACGTTGTCGATATCAGCATCTTCCCAAGAACCGGCTTAGGAGAATAAGAAAACCACAATTTTCGATGACTTTGGAATTTTATTCTTGAACATCCCAATGTTCTCTCTTCTCTGCGAAATGATGGATTTATATGAAAAAAGTAACTTTATGATGATTTCGGGAATTCCTTTCCTTCAACGTCACGGCTTTTTTCCTTTTAGCTAAACTGTGGAGTTTGCATGAAATAATCAGTGATAAAATACATTAAATGAGGTGTGGTGAAGCCGTCATTGTTCCTCAACATTTTAATCACAAATGTACGTTTTTTTCACAGGTACGTTTTTCATTCAAATAAATAGATATTTATAGATAAATTCGAGCTGACGACAGCACTGACGCTGCTATTCCGATCCTCCTTGTGCCGGCGTACTTGGTACAGATCCATATCATGGCTTCGTCATGTGCTAGCTAAACCGACTGCTGAAGGATAGATTGCCTACATGACGGCAATTTATCATGAAAGGACAATCATCCAGGAACGGTCCTGCATAATAGGGCACTGTAGAGGTTACTTCTTTGGCATGGTGTTTCACAATGCTCCATTTGACTTGATACGCTTACGAAATGTCAAACACCTCAAGAAAGTCATCTGTGGATACTTAACTCAAATCATTGCGGCTGTAAAGAAGATGAGGACGTAACACTTTTAGCCACATTTGCAACAAACTTGTCTAGAATCGCCAATAAAACAAAATAATGATTATCCATACAGCAGGCCTTCAAGATTTAGATAGTCAAGGATGAGGTCGAGATTTTAGCAACTTCTTCACAGACGTCCTTCGTAATGGTGCTTTGTTATGACCCATCACAGTTTAAAAGGATATTGCTTTACTGCTTTTGATAGGAAGTACTAGCGACTAGATTGCAACGTTCACACATGGGCGTTAGGGACAGTTATAGAATTTGGTCTTCCCAGAGTATACACTGGGCACATTTATTGAAAACAGTTTCGGACCACTCTGTACGCACTTTGTAGTAACTAAATTGCAAGCTTTTGATTGAAAAAAAGTGCGAGATAAAAAAATAAGGATAAAGATCTTGGCGTTGATTGGACCCATCTCCTGTTATCTTGCGATGCACTGTAATCCATTTAGTTTCGGGAAATTGGTGCCAGATTTGCCCGGGATCAGCTCACTCACTCTCAGCAGACCACGTGGGAGCGCCCCAGCACAGCTATCCCGAAATTCCACGACAGTTGAAGAGTACTCAACAACATTCATAAGCAAGACAAAAATCCTCAAGCAGCAGGCGACACGCCAAATGTTCGAAGACCTTTGTGGGTAATCGATTTCAGGAAATGAAACGAATAGCAATCCTGGGTTGCGTACTGTTTACTTCGGATCACTTTAGAAAGAATTGGCCAATGGAGTCTTATGGCAGCATTACTTTTAGACATTTCGAAATCTTGAGATAACGCCTGAAATATACCTGTGTTCCAAGTCTTTGACTAAGAATAAGAGCCATGTGCCGTTGTTCTTTTGCTTTAGCCTTCTTTTCTAACGATTTGGCAGCTTGATGAATACCCTATAAAATGTTTTCGCCAGCAGTAGAAAAATATCGTTCACTTGAGAATCTCCTTGAAATTGTCTCGAATCACGAAATCTTTTGGAATTAGAGGTTTTCTTGTTCTTTCGTCCTGCATTTTTTGAGTGCTAAGCATGAAATTTGAAATCTTAGAAAATAACAAAACACGTTTTATGAAGTGAAATTTAGCTCTCTGATTATTTGTCATGGATTAATGAGTAATGAGCTGATGGCAAAAGATCGATAGAACTAGCTGAGAGACAGGCGAAACGAAGGACCTGCATGGTGTGGTGGTGAACGCGTTACTCCCCGGAAAGGACAATAGCGCGTTCGTTCCCCACCGCAAACACCTGCGGTCCGGAGTTTTGCAAATATCTCAGCTTCATTAAAGTTAATGAGTAATATCACCAATCCATGATTGTTGTTAATTTGAAGAAAAGAGGCAACACGCTCAGCTATAATATAGGTTAGGCTTGCTATTGTGCTCGTCTTTGCAGTGAGCTTACTCCTAAATCTTCTATCGGGCGTAGTTTAGTTTCGAAGTGTGCAATTTCTTACTGACTGACTTGATTAGGCTGAAATATGTGTGCATGTGTTTGACGTTATCAACACTTCTTAGAGTTGTTGAAACGACATCACATTCAACTTAATAGAGCACTTCAACACGGCTTTCCTCTTACGCGTAATAGAATTTGAACACGAGCGATGAAAGTAAACCAGTAATCAATAGCTATGAATTACACTAAAGCCAGTGCTTGTTCTAACGTTTAAATGTACATCTTCGATTCTACTCCAGGCAGTGGTCACTTATGTGTTATTGTTTTTTTCTCTCAAGGGAAAATTATCGCCTAAAAAGACAGTCGAAGTGTTTTTTTTTCCGAAAGTGTACAGAGCATAGTATCATGTATCAAAATGGTTTTGCCCTGCTTTTAGTTTGTTGGCATTAGTAGACATGAATTTTAAAAAAAGACGAGAAAGATTGGTAGGAAGAGAATAAGAGAATGAAAGCAATAGATTGAAAAGAATGGACATTCTATATGCCTCTAATGGATTTAGGTAAATGTAAACCAATATCTGAAAAGAGTGCTTTGGTCGGCATTCCTGATTCTTCTAAAAGTCATGAAGCTCAAACTATAAACAATGTGTCCGGGTCCGATAGTACTGAACAGAATTCCAATCCAACTCTGTATCACATACTATTCGAGGGAAATCGAGTTTCCACATTTCATGTAATATGAGCATAATAGAATTTTCAACGAAATATAAATAAAAAAAAGGATAAAGCTCTCGGCGTGCGTTGATCAATCTCTGAGGAATGCGTCATGTATTCAACTTCAAGGTATCGTTGGAGATGATTGAATGCAAATCTGGCCTTTGCAATGACTCGCGGTGGCCTACCGATGTATCGAGCCAGTGCTGCTATCTTCTCAGACAAGTCTGGCATTAATTTGCTGACCCTGAAGGGATGGAATGCTTGGTGGGCCATAGGCGCGGGAATCGATTTCACGTGTATGTTGCAGAGCGCCTCCAACTACTGCGCCACACGCACCCTCAACAAAATATAATGCTTGTAAACCAACCTTGTACAATATCAACATTGCCACTAATGTTGTCCAATAATAGATAACGTACATTCCCATATTCACATATGGATTAGTAAGAAAGGGTGCTGAGCACTCTGCAGTTGTCATACTGAAAACCGAAATCGTCACACTGATTGATGGCTATATAAACAAACTGGAATTAATGCCAAAGTTTATTAGTGCTGGAAATATCTAGGTGCTGAAATCGTAAGCGTTTACCATTATTGGTTGATAAGCATGGTCTGTTACGAAAGAGAAAAATCCTAACAAATGTATAGGCTGTGTAACAATTTTCAATAATACCCAATCAATAAGCATCAATTGCTTGCCATCTCTTAGCGCTTCGATGCATTTAAGTATTATGACGGCGTTAGAATTCTATGAGTCAGTTCCTTACGGGTTTTTCCTTGCTACTCCATCATCATCAACAATTTTATTACCCGTTGTAAATGAAAAGGTGTAACTCTGGCATTATCATACCTCTCCATTCCCGTGATTGCATCCCAACCATACATTATCACACCGAAGATCACTGCAGGAATAAACCACGATAGAACAATCAACATTTCTGCTTTAGTTGAGCTCTGCCACTTTAAATACATTACCATATGGCACACTAGAAAAAACAGTTTTCCTTATCATTACAGTACCTAGCATTATAACAGATAAGAGGGAATGATTTCTTAATGGGAAATCATTGATACAGACAGGCAGGAGATCTACGCTATTGAAAGAAATTTCCTTGCATTCAGTTTTGTATGTAAAAAACGACGAGTGAAGCGAAAAAGCGAAAATAACTGCTCTTTAACAATTCTACAAAGACGAGTATAAAACATACATCAACTTACCAGAGAGATATCGATCTGTCGTAATGAGTAAAACTGTTAGTATGGAGACAAGACACAGTGTGTAGTCAAGAAACAGCCATGTCTTACATGCTAATTGTCCCAATGGCCAGCGCTCACCTGAAGACTTTGGCGGATATTACAAACCGTGGGATACAAAAGAGACTCAGGACATTTTTTAATTTTTTAAAATTCAGTAATTGTAAAAAAAATCCTTTATCTAACCGTTTAGCACATAAACGGTGAACAACGGAAATCCTTCAATCCCGATAATTAAATCTGATATTGCAAGTGAAACGATGTACCGATTGCTGACCTGCAAGAGAATGGGCGTTATAAAAGCTATTATTCCAATAATTACCAATTGCCTATTGATATTACGAAAAAGAACACGTATATCAGAGTGGATAGTGGTTCTCTGCAAATAAGCGTATTACTTGGTTCGATTCTGTGCTCAGGCCATCCAAGTTTCCCATCGGTCTAGAATCAACAAATTGCTACCAGACTTGTCTGGGAGCAGATCCGTACGGACTTCATACATCAATAGGTGTTCGGACGTCGTCATAACATAGCCAAATATTCATTCCATGGCTTTTACAGTGCTACAGTACACGAATGGAGTCAAATGCATGGCGCATTCGTTCGGCTTTGGTAATTTTTAAGCACTTTATTTGTTATCATGAAAAAAGAATAAAACAAACGCATCATTTACTTTTTTTCCTATATTTCGTTCGATATTGTAAGCGATCACCACCATTGCATTTCCGATAATCGTTTCGAAACTGATGACGACCACCATTAGCCATACGATGATCTGTATGAACGGTTTCAATTTTGTTATTACGGTATCCAGTTTTCCATGTTTCTTTGAAGAACAATTGGAAGGTCACTTAAATGGAAGTGAAGGTGTTTTTCACTCGTAACGACAACGAAAGTTACCTGAACTGTAATTCCGTATGGTGGATTCCAGCTGCTATCAGTGCTGTATGTTACGTTGTCCATTTAGCAAAATAGGATCAGCTGTTTCTAAATTATCCACTTTTTGTCTTCAGAAACGTTCAAAAGCCAATATAGCTCGAAACGTCCGAGTTACTAGGTTCTACGTTTTATTATATCTAATTCAATGAAAAGAATTAACTTCATTATCCGTTTTTATTTACTGCCTATTCTTTTTCTCATGGCAGGGTATAATGTGAGATATGACCACAATGATGCTGGGATATTTGCCAAACTCCGGACCGTAGGTGTCTGCGGTGGGGAACGATCGCGCTATTGTCCTTTCCGGGGAGTAACGCATTCACCACCACACCATACGGGTGCTTCTTATCGCCTTTCTCTCGGGCGTATTTACTGACTTTACTTGGGCTAGTTTACGTGAAGAATTTAATTTAAACAAGGGCATATAATAGTGATGTTTTTCATCACATTATTTTTAGAATTATGCAAAAAAGTGAATATCATGTCTTTGCTTTTCTTTTCCATTATTTCAATAAAGACGTTTCCATTTTCTACTAAAGACACGTCGTGTTTTCAGGCTTGTTCTACAATAGCAATGATTACGATATCTCTTCATGAAATCGTAGAAACCTTAGAAGAAATGGTATAATTCCTAGGTAATAAGTTTGAAAGCACTCATTACTCTGAAGTAATTGTAGTAGCAAAATCAATGAGTGGACTCAAAAAACTGCACAGTGACTGATTATTCACAAAAAATAGCATGATTTGAGAAATCAAGAAAGAAAATTACCGATAACGAAGCGTAGGCGTCGTAATCGTAATAAGTTGTTTTTGAGAATACTTAAGGCTATTGAGGGGTGCTTTCGTTGTTGGCCAGAAAGTTTCGATTTTTCCTTCTGTGTCAAATAGATTGCTTGTTCATGCGTAAGTCGTCTAAAGTTTCATTCATACTTAGTTTAAACACCTGCTGACGTTATATTGATACTGGCCACTTTTCTATTCAGTAAAGCAGTGGTATTCCTTTCTTTATCCTAGTAATATGCTTGTACAGGACATTTGCGTTAACGTCTCATCCACGAGCGTTTTCCTTTTTGGTTCTTGGTTGAGTTGTAAGGGTAATTATGTGCAATAAAGATGATGCTGAGATATTTGCAAAACTCCAGGCCGCAGGTGTCTGCGGTGAAAATGAACGCGCTATCGTCCTTTCCGGAGAGAAACGCGTTCACCACTACACCATGCGGGTCCTTCGTTTCACCTGTCTCCCAGCTAGTTCTATTATGTGATTATGTGAAATATTAGCTTTTGCTGTGAAATACTACTGTGATGTGGATTAGATTATTGAAAAATTTAGCATATTGACCTTCAAAACTCATATATCATCTATAAAATAAAAACAACGAAACAATAATGCATTAGCTATGAGCCACGTATGACTCATATTGTTAGGAAGTTTCACGAACTACACGAATAACAACATCAATTACAGAATGAGGATCATTTTCAGCAGGCCATTTTTTTTCCAATGGACATTTTTCAACATTTATTTCTGGTGAAAAAATATCAGAGCCCTTACCACCGTAGAAAAACACCCTAATGATGAAAAACAGGGGCGGATAGCATAGTGGTAGTGATATCTGTCATCACGAGTATGGTGCTAGTTCGATTCCACTCTCGACCAACCTAGCTTCTTATCCCTTCGGGGTCAGGAAATTGGCACCGCACTTGTCTGGGAAGAAATCACTCTCAGCAGTCTAATTGGGAATGCTCCAGCCCGGTTATCCCAGTACTCCAGGGAAAATTGCTCTAACAGCATTCTACGGCATTTAAGATGAAACGAAAATCCTCAAGCAGCAGCCGAAGCTACACATAAAAGTCGGAAGATCTTCGTGGACAATGAATGCAAAGAAACGAAGCGAATGTGAGAAGTGCTGGGGTCTGCATAGTAGACGTGAAGACGGATTATATACAATAATAAAATGTTGAAAAGTCGGTCTTATGGAGAATCTGCAAGCGTTTTTGTATTATTCTAAATGGACAGCTCAGGGGAATTGATGCTTGTTTGGAAGAAAAGAGATCAGTGAAGAGAAAAGTTGAGTGAGTAGTGGGCAGCGAAAAACCGACAACTGTATTCACTAATCACGGAAAAATGATGATATCAATAGTGCTGTGGAAAATAGTTAAGAAACTGTGATGAAATCGGGATCAATTTTGATTACTAAAATTGATGAGCATATGATAGTTGAATATCTCCTAGATAGGAGGTTTTCTTCTTCGCTTCTTAGCTTTTCAGTAACTTCAGTAAAACGCCATGCGACGAAAAGTACGGAATTATTAAAAGAAAAATATTGAGCTTTAGATGGCCGACATTCTTCTATTTATGATCATTTTGAAAAATTCACATGGTGGCACATTTGAAATCGTCATACAAGAGATACTGAACAACTATTTCGTAATACAACCATAGGAATGCCGTTATATGAGCAAAACTCGAACCTTTAGCTGGGTTTCGAACCCGCGACTACCCACCATGGATGCTCACTTGCTATCCAAAACACCAACCGAGGCCCTTACGTTAGCTTTCATTCAGCCAGATTTTTACAGTAATGGTGCTGTCAGCAATACCTGTCAACTGAAATGGTCCGGGGAGAACAAATCGGCATCGAACCCAGTTAAACTGGTGATGCAGTTGAAATCACAATTTTGTATATTGAGCATTATTTCGAAAAACCATCTGAATAAGAGAAAAGACGACAAAAACCGACAAAAAACCTCACTGTACAAAAAATCTTCAGGTCGTTGACAATGAGCAGAAAACTATGAACTTAATTCAATGAAAGCCAGTTATGGTTCTTTCTTATAAAGGTTGCAGAGTGTTTACCTGATAGTGATCATGGAGAAAGGCGAAGTAAAAGGTGTTCTATACCTACAGCAGTCATCTTGCTTGATAAAGTGATAACTTCGCAGTTTACAATGTTTTTAGTGTAAAATTTTCCAGAGTACGTATGCAGGAAGTGGAGATGCACAGATCCGTGCACAAGGAAAATGAATGATGTGCCTTCAAATAGCCTAAAAGTTGAAGAAAAATGATCTATTATTATTATTTATAGCAGCAAGCGTAGCTTTAGTATCTGAGACCTATAAGTGGATCGGAAGCGAGAAACGTTTCAGTCTGAATGTCCTCCGTCAAGCCAGAAGGATAACCGTGCCCGAAAACCTCTCGCTCTTCCCACCCCCTCTCTCCACTTCATCAGTTCCTATTCCGGACATGTTTTCGAAATTGATTGAAGACCAATACTTTTATCCAATCTCAATAGCATCTAGTGTACAGCTGTTCTTTTCAACAAGCGGTGTCATACATGAAGTTTTTACTAATCAGTTACACCCAATTGCATTAAGTTTTCAGTTCTAGTGTTATTCTCTGGATTTCGCCTAATTTGCCTTAACACTTACGTCATTTTAAATAAATATGTGATGTATATGAAATGTCAGACATTGTGATTCGTTCAATTTAAACGTGAAAACAGTAAGATGATGGGCGACTCGTTACTTGTCTTTCAATGACAAGCATTTCCCTGTGTTCTAGTAGAATTGTGTTAAATCCACCACTTTTCGACTAGAGATTTTCGTTTCTGATCTATTTTCCATACGAATCCCTTCATAAGATGTTAATAACGGGTTCAATATTTCAACAATTGTCACGCCTAATTAAAATGACGTCAAAAAATATTAGAGGTTTTCGTCGAGGTTCCATAGGAAAAAAAAGTACACGTACACTAAGCTATTCTATATTATATTGTTCGACTTACACACAAGTAAAGGTTAACATAAAGCGCATGAACTCACCGTGTGGGAAAAAGGCCTCAGCAAACCACATGTGTTACAAATGCTAAAAATAACAAGTGAACAGTAACGGGTCAGTCATCTCGAACGATCACCATATGCTCCCCTCTACACTGCAGAGCTACTTACTGGTATGGCTTTGATAGAAACAACACAATAAATACGCTTCTACTAAAAGTATGATACTTTTCTGGACGGGCAAATGAGAGGTACCTCACTGGGCAGCTATTGCGGTCGGCAATGCCGGAAAATGGTGGCTCATTGGTAAGAGTTTTGTCCAAGTCAGGACATAGCCGATTAATAGCATTACAGGTGATATAGATGAATTCAGCTGTTATAGTGAACGGAAATTTAAACAGTACAAAGTATTAGCAAATCAAATTAGTACAAGGGAAGGAACAATTTGATGACTAGTGAAGTACTGCAGGATACAAAGCTATACTTGGACAGCATTTCTTTCTGTTGTCATTTTATCCATCGTACCCTTCTTTGAATTGGATGTGAGAAGTGCTAGGATCCGTACAGTAGCCGTGAAGGCGGATTAAATAAAAATAAAAAGAATAAAAAAACTTCCTTAGTGAAAAACGTCTTTACGAAGATCCGATATTTGAGAGGTAAATTCGTTTAAAATGAAGCACAAAAGAAGAAAACTGGCAACATTGGCCGATTAAACTATCGAAATCTTTTAATAACTTCAGATTTTAAGCATTCAGAGCACGCTCCTATTAGATCACTATGTACACTACCGGATACAGCAATTACGCTCAGGATAAACTGCCTATTTCCCTGAACTATGCTCTTTTCCAGAGGAATGGAGTGCGTCCATAAAACGATTTCCTCACAATCTGCTTGTTTGCAATCGAACATTTTATGAAGATAAAGCACAAAAAGGAGAACATTCGGTGGATTTGAAATGCATAAGTGCACAGAAAAAAGGCTGAACGGGTGGAAATTTCTATACGCAAGCCCACCTAAATTGAAAGTAGTGTCAGAAATGCCCGCCTGCTTAGTAGCAACCTAATGGCAAGGTGACGAATCTCCCACCGATCCAAAAAAGCCGAGGATTTTCTGCCGTGGTAATATTGTAAAGACCCTATCCCATTAAGGAAGGAAAGAAAAAAGGGATTCTAAGAAGGAAAGTCTTGTTTTGTAAGCAAATTGGCAATAAACTAGCAATTGTTGTGGGATTTCTGAAGATGGATCACTCAAATAGCATCATAGAAGTAGAAAAGAATTAAGCTGGAAACTAGGCTTCTGGGGAGCCAATGAATTTATTTTTCTCTCCAAATGGCCCATTTAATTCATTGAAATGCGGAATAGCGAATCAATTCAAATTGAGTCAACTGAAATATTGTATGTTACCTTTCCAGTAACACTCCAGAGCTATCAACTAATCCACAGTTTTTATAAAGAACATTGTAATTACTTAGAATACAATTACATTAAGTGTCAGACGTTAATTTAAGGGTGTGAATCAGTAACAACAGCACAGCAGAACGAACTCTCCTCTAGAGGTGCTTGATGAATGCGTCTCAGCCTTCTCCGAAGGTTTCCACTCGCCGATGAGGTCCTTCGAATTACGAGAAAAAAAACGAGGGAATATATTAAGCGAATTTGCTTACTGTAATTTAGCAGTAGTTTTCGGGGTCGACTTTCTAATCAACCTCGGCATTGGATTATAAATGTGTTGTTTTCTTTCTCAGCAATCCTGAGCTTATTATACAGTACACGTTTCCTTTCGCACAATAACACATACAACATAACACAACTGTTGTGTTCTATGTGTTTTGTGTGAAAGTAATTTAGTAAATTTTAATCCGAGTATGGATGGTGAAGAATGATGAAGGAAAAAATTCTGTGATAGTCTTCCGATTTTACAGTATTCGGGTTTGTAACCTCGTGAATACAAGATGAAAGTCTCAGTCTAAACAAACTTGATACTAGATTTAGTCCTGTACAAAAAAGGGTGAAGCCGGCAACAATTCTAGGTAGGTTTTGAAACTCATAGAATTTGAAAAGTATCTTTTTTGTTCTGAGCAGTAATGCGGCAGCGCGAGAAAGCTGGTAGTGGTAAAAAGTCAATGGTGTGAAACCCGATGCTGTCCATTGACAGCGTTCAAATTTCTGTTTTCATTTACGTAGTGTTAAATGAATTCGAATAATTCGGTTACTTTCTGACCTAAGTGACTGAACGGACCAAATACATAGGATGCAACATGAATATCTAACTGGTTACTCATTTCTCTGCCAAATAACTGTATAGTCTGTAAGATCTCCAATCGTCAGTTACAATTGTAAGACCATCGCAGTTTATTTGTTCAATATCTTGGTGGAAAAATAAGATCAATGAGTGAGTAGTCTTCCTGTTCTACACATGTTGTCCTCTATGTCTCATTGGAGTGATAGAGAATAGTTTTGGCATCATCTCAAAATACTATTCTAGTTGACTACAGAGTCATCTTGTTTACGTGAAGCTCGGCATTGAAGGTTCTGCATGAGAGCAGGAAGCACAGTGAAGAACGAGAGCTTCGAGAGCTTAGTAGAGATCTACATGCACTTCAATTTCTTCGATTCTTCCTTATTTAATTTTCGATGCCTTTGTAACTTATTCAAGACAGGTTTATCGAACGGTGCAAAAAAAAAATAAAGAAGCACTTTGATATACATTTAATTCGGAAAAATTTTTCTAACCTAACTACTAAGTTAGAGGCGCGTATGGCGCAGTGGTTGAAGGCGCCACTGCGACACGCACGTGGAATCGATCCCTGCGCCCATGGCTCACCAAGCCTTCCATCCCTCCGGGGTCGGCAAATTGGTACCACACTCGTCTGTGAGGATAGCAGCACTGGCTCGATACATCGGCAGACCACCGCGAGTCATTGTAAAGGCCAGATATACAATTCAATCACCTCCAACGATACTTAATGAAGTCGAATGCATGGCGCATCTCTCAGGGATTGATCAACGCCGAGAGCTTTATCCTTTTATCCTTTTAACTGCTAAGTAAGCGGTGTAACTTAGAGCTCATTTTAATTTTTTTTGCATGATTGTAGTGCTATCTTCGTTCTTGCTCTTCTTAACTCTCGAATGTTCATCTAAACTACTTCCCTAGCAGAAATTTGTTCCTTTTCAGCTCTAAAGTTAAGTCATTCATCGTGATGGAGAAACAAAGCTGAGGCATTCGACGAAATGTAATTTGCTGAGCGCAAACGAGTCATCGCGAGAAACGTTTGACCCACATGAACACTATTCTAGAGTTCTGCTGTAGACCGACGCGGGTAAAGTGTGTTACAAATGAAATGGGATAATGTGTCTGTTGGGTTCCATTGTACAACTCCACTTTTTTCACTCCGATTGCGCATAATATTCTTAAAAGGCAACAGTTATTGTGAGCCGACAAAACATTCATGTCGTGGTCTTTTGAATGTCTCTCTGATCAGTGGCGATGTTACTCTAGAATAGCGATGTACCTTAGTCATAAAGTTGACAGCCAACTGATAAAGGATCATTTTTTGTTGAGTGAAGAAACACATATTTCCAAAGATTGCACGATGCATTCCATCTCACCTGAACCTCATATAGTTATATCATGCACTGCCATGAATAGAGGATAAAGGAGGAAGTGATCGGCATTAATACTCCATGTTCCATGCATTCCCCTCCACTCATAGCATGATAGAGGTGAATGAATGCATATATGCGTAGACATTCACTTGTAGGGACCCTAAGATTATTAAATCGGCGTCTTTTACCCTTACAAACAAGTTTGGTAACAACTTTCCATGCCCATATGGATGGCATATTTAGTAAGCTGGCATGCCAGATGAAGCCAACGAACCTGTGTGTGCAATGCAGGGCGACTGTTACTGCTGTGTTTAACGTTCCCTCACACTCACAATGCTTTAGTGATTATCGTTACAATATCAATACGATTTATTTTTAAAACTTATAGAAAAGTATCCACAGTTTTTATACCATTTTATTTACTTCCCACATTTTTTTATGGTAGAGTATTAGCCTCAGTTTAACAGGGTTCAATGCCGAGTTGTGACCTTCACATTATTCCTCTTGACGGGTGATTGTGATGACACCGTTAGGGTAAAAAAAACTGGCTGAGAGAATAAAAAACTAAGCGTCTTAGTGGTGTAATGGATAACGCGTGTGCTTTTTGAAAGAGTATTCA
>MQTX01000189.1:333470-469675 GCA_009735665.1 Angiostrongylus cantonensis | reverse complement strand
TATATATATATATATATAAGCTTCATTGTGGTTGTATCCTTAGATTACTAATATATCACCAAAGGTGTGGGGAAGGCAAACAGCGAAAGTGCTGATGTACTGCTGATCGTGAAGCTAACAAGCAAGTTAAGGAAATTGATATAGATATTATCACGGCCATATTCAAGGACAGTTGTGTAGGTGTTCGCTTAAGTACACGAAAATTTCATCTTGTACTTATATTTTGGTCAACGATATATAATACAATCAAGTTACTGAGAACTAGGTGGGAAGTGGTTCGGAATAGAATTACAGCAATTTGATTTGTAAAAACAAATTATCACCCTCGTCTTCTCATACTTAGGTACAGATAGAAAAAATATATATTATACGCGAAAGATGATCTGACGTGCTTGAAAAATCTTCGAGAAGAAAGTGTACACTATCAAATGTATTGGACGACAGTTCAATCACCACAGCAACAGTAATCATGCAATAATCCTCACAGCAGGATACCACGTTAATTTAATAGCTATTGATTAAGTGTTACCGGCAATAAGAAAAGCTACGCTATTGTTTTACTTCACCATTCGTTTAATTTTTCCAGGTGTTTGGGAGTTATTCGAATTTTTCATCCCAACCCGTAAATATCAACGCTGTTCAAAAGTGGTTGCCATAGAAATGAGTGATCAATATTCTAGACATTCTCAATTTTCACATTTCTCTTTTATTTTTCTTTTTCTGTTCCACAACATCCTTTACAAGGTAGGAATGATTTCTATCAGTTAACGAAGAATCACGATTATATCAAAAAACGTTTTACCCTTACAAGATTGATTCCGAGTAAAACGCTCGCATGTAATTTTCAGTTTTATATCTGAACGTCTACTGCTGCCAGTTTTAAAAATAGTCCTCAAAATTGAAAATATTTTCCCTGCATGTGATCTGACTGAATTTTGAATCTGAATTTTGGCAGCGAATAATTACTCCTCAGACATTGTTCATTGACCACGTCTCCAATCACTGCGCTACACGCGCCCTTCAGACATTGTTAACAAAATATAATTAATTTTCTCTTACAAAACACATTAAAATTCTAGGCAATTACTGTGAGGAACTAAGTCCAATTGCAGATAGAAATGGACTACGAACTTTGTTTTCGTAGAAATCTCCCTCCAAGCGCACCACACCTCACATCCATCCAGAGTCGGGGAATTGATGTAGGCTGTCATGAGCCAGCCCACTCCCTCTAATCCACGTGGGAACTCCTTCATGATTCGAAGACCTTCGGGGATGCTGGATTCGAGAAATCGGCTCAGGTACAAGAAGTGCTGGAACCCACGCAATATGACAACTGATTACTGGCCATATTCAAAAAAAGATAGAAACAAATGCAACAAGTGTCACTTATGTATTTCACACAGAACGATTGATATTTTAAGCTTGCGACCTACAATCGTACTGAAACTTCTAAATTTCTATTATACCTTCAAAGATTTTCCTTTAATTAGGTTATGGAGAAAGTGGTTAGGTTATAGCCAGTCACCTAAATTACTTCTAATCTCGTCACTTTTCCAACAAAATGAGACGACACCAATAAGTGCACTAGTGAGTTCTCAATTTCCATTCATTTCTCTATTGAGCCCCTGAGTCAGTCAAAAAATTTCCTGCGATAGTAGGCACTACTAAATATTGAATTTCTCGCATGTTTCTGCCTAGTTTTATGGTCTTTGGAAAATGGTACCACAAGTAATCCAAGTCTTGTTCTAACGGCATGGAGATGGAGGACACTCACGCAGAATTAGTTAGCGTCGACGCTTATGATATGCACGTAATGTTTATTTTTCGGACCTAAGTAACTTAGAGCCACTCTTCTTGCCCTTTCTATTCACTTGATTGCTGACATGTTTTCAGCCGAATCGACATGGATGATAGAATCCAGATTGATGAACGTATGATGCACGCTCATATCATTTAGGCATGAATACGACGTGTCCACGAAAAATATAAATCAATCTGGCACTGCAGCAGAGACAAGTAAGCACATACTCAAAATCCATCAACATCTGCTCGGGGCATCTATGCGAATTCCATTTCAGTAGATGGCGACTGGTTTCAATGACTTGTTCTACATTTCATGATACGCTGTGTGGTCTTGAAATTAAGTTGCTTGTGAAATCCTTAACAAGACTAAGATCCATAAACAGCAGTGATAAAAAAGCAGAAATAAAATGGATTGCAAATCATTATATTGGATAGCAAGCGATGAAATGATGGATGTAATATGACGCTTTGGGTACTTAGCGAAACATCATAAGTCGCTGGGGAACTTCTAGTGAGCGATAAGAACCACTGAGGACCACTGAATCTTTATTGAGATTTGAGTTGACTTTTCGCAGTATGGAATTCCCCTGGGGTCCATTCTTGCTCCATATTTCTTAACAGCACCATGAATCTCAGCATATCTAGCGATAAGATGCAAAAGTGTTCTTTGTCCTCGAAGTCTGCTAAGTTCCTAGCGATTCTCTGAAAAGTGTTGATTAAATCCTAAATATTACAAATATTAACTATAGCCATAACTTTAACACATTAAGAAAGGCATTTCAAAACTATTAATTATTGCTCACATTATTACTACGTACAGTTTTAAAACTGATTTGCTGCTTAACTTTTTGCCTTGTGGTAATTCTTTTAATAGTTAGTTCACACTTGTTTAAAGATGTTTAAGGGGCATGTGCCCTGCGCCCAGCCTCTCATCCCTCAGGAGTTGGGCAATTGCTAGGAGACTTGCTTGGACCCAACACTTCTTTCACCACTCAGGAACGTCTTAGCACAGCTATCCCAGGATCCGAGGGTGAATCGACTGGACCAGCATTCAAAGACATTCGTAAAGAAGACAAGAGTCCTCAAACGGCAGCTGAAATCACTTGAGAAGATCAAAAAAGTTTGTGCATGCGAGGAAACGAAACGAATGCAAGAAGTACTGGAATCTGCAAACTAGATGTGAAGACGAATCGTGTAAAATACAACAAATTTTTAAAAAAGGTGTTTAAAGTGGTGTTGTTAAGAAAACAGAAGATAGAAAAAAAGATCGTCTTGCTTAATGATGTCGAACTTCAATGCAACAGAATCGTATCGAAACGTAGTTGAAACATGGAAGGTGAAAGCGCGTGATGCAGATATAGTCAAGAAGGTCTCGTATCGAAGATAGGAGTATTAATAACGGCGAAAGTCGTCATTGTTAGCACTTACGACTAGCTGGGTACAACAATCCGAAAGTAATAGCAGAAGTGATCCCTTCAAAAACTGCTTGGGCAGTTGTAGAAAAACACAACGTTTGCCGTTCCTAAGTCGTAGACAAAGTGAAAAAAAAAACAAGAATGACATGGCGAATTGGGCGATTACTAGAAAAAAGTTATGACGTATGTTTATCGCTTCTTTTGTGCAACAAAGCGATCCATTTTCCTATTCCATTATGACGTGCTATGAAAAATGGGTTATGGACGACAACGAATGATGTTCATTGAAGTGTGGGATCGAGATGAATCCTTGAAACGCTTTCTAAAGTAGAATTTACATCAATACGAGACTGTGAGATTTGCGGTTGGTCTCACCTGACATATTCAGTGGAAGACTCATAAAAAGCTGTTCTGAGAAATACAAAATACGCCGAAGCGTCAGCTTGTGCATACATAAAGAAATAATAACATCTCGTGCTTGCCAAACAAGAATATAAAGAAGTATAAGATTTGTTTACTGAGTTGTAGCTTCACCAATTTTCTCCTACCGTCCCGTATTTCACATCTACTATGCGCATCCCAGCACTTTTCGCATTCGATTCTATTCCGCGCATCTATCATCCACTAAGATCTTCCAACCTCTTACGTGTGTCTTTGGCTGTAAGAATTTACTTTCATCATGAAAGTTGTTAAATGCTGGTCGAGTTGATTCTCCTTGGAGTCCTGAGATATCTCGGCTAGAGCGTCCCCAATTGGATTTGTAATAGTGAACATTTCCAGGAAACTCCGCCACCAATTTCCAAAGGGATAAAGTTTGGTGAGCATTGAACAGCATCAAACCAGCACCGTGCTCGTGACCATCTGCATCACTACCATTGTGCTATCGTAGCTGCACAATTCCACCAAGAATTTCTAAATTTTGGCGAAACTATAACAGCTGAAAAGTAGTGTCGTGAAAAAAAATCGTATATGTATTCGGACGTGGCCAAAAGAAAAGATCTAGTTCTATTGCATGACAGCACTCGAGCATACATGTGCACACGTCGCACAGCTAACCCTGTAGACGTTAGACGAACTTGTGCAAAAATTCTGCCTCATCCTCCGTACGCGGTGGAAATTTTGCCAAATTCAAATCCTATACGACACACCAAGTTGCTGATTGGAGCTCTTTCGAAGAAATCGCTGTCTGTAGGGTATTGCAGTTCCATATCGACAATATTCTTCGTGTAACGATAGCTCTTACTTTTATTAATAAGATCTTGTTTCAGTCATATTACAGTAATATAAAATATTCCCTCAAACCTACCACGGCCATCTATACCTAGATATTTGGGCAATATATCTTTACCACTATGTGGTCTCTGATAAAGTTCCTCAAGCAGCTGATGTTCTTGGGGTCGGCCAAGCGTTTTTACACTAAAAGACATGTGACAGCAGTGACAATGTACACCTCTAGCTGTAACCAGAGCCGCTAAGTGGATATCAAGAATCAGAATCAAATATACGACCGATAATAGTAATCTCTGGATTCGATTTGCTCCTTGTTCAGTATTCCGATTGAAACGCTAATTTCGTTTCAGTTTGGATGTTCTCGTCCGAACAATGAACGTCGGCTACAAATCCCAGTAGAACACCCGCTGATAGCCTATTCATCACAATAAAATAGTGATAAACAAGAGGTGATCAATATCTTAAATAGAGATACTGCTGCAAAAATATAACGTAGTCTTTCGAATACATCTATAATTGTGAAATGCCTACAAAGAAATCTGAGAAGTCTCAAGAAATCGGTATCAGATTGGCGTATCAAAATCTCTTAATGGGATGAAAGTCTGCGGTGGGGAATGAAAGCGTTATTGTCCTTTTCGGGAAGTAACGCGTTCACCATCACACCATGCGGGTCCTTCGTTTCGTCTATCTCTCAGCTAATTCTATCTATATCTACCATCGGCAATCACCCGTCAACGGGATTGATCTGGGAGCCCACATCGTCATTGAACCCAGATAAGCTGAGGCTATAGTTAAATTCGCAATGTTTACCTCTTATTTTCTGCCTTCTATAATTCTCGATAGAGCTAGCTGAGAGACAGGCGAAACGAAGGACCTGCATGATGTGGTGGTAAACGCGTTACTCCCCGGAAAGGACAATAGCGCGTTCGTTCCTCACCGTAGACACGTGAGGTCCGGAGTTATGCAAATATATCAGCAACGTTGTGGTCGTATTTCGCTTAATACCCTGCCATAAAAATTATAGAAGGCAGAGAATGAAAAATAAACATTGAGATGAAAGTGTTAAGATGTTTCATACACTCCTATCCCTTGTTATTCTCATCGGTGTCATCTCTTTCAGCCATTATTTCTCCGATAAAAACTATATAGTGCTTTTTTCCACGATGACAACTGTCGTCCTACTCGGGAAAAAAAGCAATGAAATATCATCGAAACGAACACTGAACGTATTTAAAACAATCCAGGAGCTTTTTCACAGCGCTAAGTTTCAAACTATAGCTGCCATCAGATGTCCGTACACAATACGATTGCGGAGGCTTCTGTCGGGATGCCATGTGTCATCATCATAGAGATATCGATTTTTTTTTCAGGATGCTTGTGGATAGAAGACCTCATACTGCTTGCTTTTCATTCTCGATAATTGACTAGAATAGTTAACTAACATCTTTCCCTCTCCTGACAAATGTTGTGAACGACTATGTTCTCGTAAGGTAATGCTGTCCATTTTTTTTTTTCACAGACTCTACTTTTAATTCATTTGATTAAACCTTTAGTTCTCCCTCATAATCGATTACGTGAGAACATAGCCGTATGGATGTCTGGGCTGTTATTATTGTTGTTGGGGTTTTGTCTATACGAACTGCATTTGATGAAGTGGTATGAGATTATTAAAAGGTTTCTTTGATAAGGTTCACGCGACGGTCAACGCGCTAACGTGACTTAGCCTTCTTTAGAGCTTGGTGAGAACAACATTTTCCATAACTAAGGCCTTTTCTTTCTAAGTATATCAGTTGTTCAGAGACATTCCAGATGTCTTTCTGAACTTTTAGAACCTCATAGAACTTTGTGAAATCGCACTGAAATCCTCGTCAACTACCTACACCAAACCACATTGAGTCATATCATCAACCCTGCATTAAAGATAGAGCTATAGGAAACTGAAAAGCGTGGTTAATGTTGTTTTTCATAGAATTTTAGAATCTTAGTGAAGAAGTTGGCAGCCTGTAGTGCGAGTCCGATCCGGCGGGTAAAATGCGCTTTTCGCGCGCCGAATCTCTTCACTCTCCGTCTCTGACCTCCTGTTATCATTCCTCACTTCATTCATGCTGATTGCTCGTAAAGTATCTGATAAGTTTCGTAAACTTGTTAACTTTTTGCCACTCATATACTACTAGTTGTCACTGTTATTGATTCGCATTGAACTCTTAATAAGAGGATTTACGACTTCGTTCGTCCGCTGAAAAATTGTCCGTTGTTTCTATTTATGAAAGCATCAAATCGTAGGAACTGACGGTTTTTGTTATGACTAACGGTAGGTAGCTTAGTTGTTAGCCTTTTATCGACATTTATTGATTATTATTGATTACTTGTTTGTATACTCAATTCATATCGTGTATCCTGTTATCTTACAGTTCACTTTCCCTGAAGAAGAAAAGCTATTACTACATTTTTAAAGGTCATCCTGTGATGAGTAGTATTCTGTCTTTTACAGAATTCGTTGCGACACCATACGATGATCGAAGTACTGTGCATTTCATTGAACAACACAAAATTAATCATACATTCAACTTCCGTTATCTCTTACGCCTTCCGGTTTCCTCCCACAGCACTCTGATACGGAGGTTTATCTGAAAGCATTGAATTGCAAGCAGTAATTGTCATTGGGATAAATGACGAATGTTTTCTGCTGATATGATTTTCTTCACAGAGTTTCATTCCTATTTCTTATTTCATTCTTCATAACTCCTTCATTCCTTCATTCATGACAATTTTCATGGTCTAAAACAGACCACTGGTTAATGGTTTTTTAACATCGATGATTATCGTATCTGTTTCTCTGAACCGAAATGAACCACCCTACTGTAGGAATTCCAATTTAAAACTAAGCAACACACCCCAGTTACGATAAGGCGGCGAAGTATTGCGGAGTAACGATGGAACGCATTAAGTCGGGAAATTTCCATAATGTTCCCAGACAGTAGTGAGTACGTCGTTTGGACATTCTGGTTGGTGGTTCCCTTGAGTCATAGCTTGGCAACACGAGTATGGGAAATACGTTTGGAACAAATTTGGATGAACCACTTGCAACGCAGTGGTTGCGTTTTCGTTTTCAATCAAATAACGGGAGCCAAGAGATGGAGCCGTTGTTCTTGGCGAACCAGATTGGTTTCTATTCAGATGATGAAAAAGTAGTGTCGGATTTTGATGAGGAACGTTTAAATACGATAACTCGGCTCACAATTGAATCAGTTCAAACATGATTCTCCAGAATCCACACATTTCCGTTCCTAAAACACTTGCTTCCTTATTTCGGCAATCTGGAATTCTGCAGTTTCGTCGGAGGCAAAAGATTCTTGCAGAAACGGAACGATGAATTAACGTCTACTCAAATCGAAGAGATTCTAGGTAGGACAGAGTGTTTCATGGTCAAATTTGTTCAGTCTCTGCTATGTCAAATGTGTAACGTGTAATAAAGTGTTGTAATGCAATAGGAACGGACCATCAGTTCTGTTATCGCTTCTGGATGCACATGTTACAATTTTTAGTAGCGCTCGTCACAGCGCTTCTATGCTTTGATCGTTTCGATGAGGCTTAGAAAACTGTGAACTGAAAACTACGAACTCATTCAGCTGTTATTCAACAAATAGCTGCCGTGGTTTTTTTTGGGACAATTTCACTCTGAAAAACGTTTAGGAGATAGCACTAGCTGAGAGACAGGCGAAACGAAGGACCAGCATGTTTGGTGGTGAGCGCGTTAATCCCCGGAAAGAACAATAGCGCGTTCGTTCTCCACCGCAGACATTTGCGGTCCAGTGTTTTGCAAACATCTCGGCATTATTGTGGTTGTTTCACAAATAATACCCTGCCATGAAAACTAGTAAAAGGCAGTAAATAAAGAGTCAACATCGTTTAGGAGATTGATCTCGTGTCAAGCACTGGGTCGTCGATTGTCGTATAGGATTTGACTTTCCCCGCGCTTTATAATTCAATCAGAAAACCATTGACATCTATTGAACAAGAGAAGCGCAGAGCGGAGTTCATAATGATGTTCATTCATAATGATGTTTCTTGAATAATCGTTTAATTCATCATTCACTCATTGAAATCTTATAGATGATTTTGCAATCTTTCCAATATTTTTTGAAAGGTGGGCATCTACTATCGTCTTCAGATGATCATCACCGAATGATTGTGTGCGTCCACAATGTTCCTCATTTGTGCATCCACGAACTCATAAAGCAAAAGAATACGAATTCTGTGCAAGATCGGACATTTATTTGTATCATCCCAATACTTAGGGGCGCAGTGGTTGGAGGCGCCACTGCGGCGTGCACATGAAATGCGCCCATGGCCCACCAAGCCTCCCATCCCTCCGCGCTCGGCAGATTGGTACCAGACTTATTTGGGAGGATAGCAGCACTGGCTCGATACATCGGTCGGCCACCGCGAGTCATTGTAAAGGCCAGATATGCATTCAATCACCTCCAACGATACTTAATGAAGTCGAATGCATGGCGAATACCTCAGAGATTGATCAATGCCGAGAGCCTTTTGAGCTTTATGTGCTGAATACGTCCTCTACGCCTGCAGTCAAATGACTGTGAAGTGCATGCAGGTTACTTAGGGATTACCTATAAAAATTAAGCGCTTTTCCGCGTAATCCCAATTTGAAGCCTCCTTCCTCAAAACAACGCGAATAGGTAGCCAAGGTAGCCATGGCGAGTTTACCATCAAAAACTAGTTTGAAAAAACCAAGTGTTGCCTTATAAGTGTTCTCTCCTTTTATCCAGCAACAGGTACAAGGTTCATTGGGTAGTCTTATTGTGCGAATAGAGCAAACTTTCTTCCGTTCATCGATGGTCTCTGGGAAAGCAGTTATGATATTTGACGAGAGAGCTATTTTTGATTTTTGTATTTGGAAATGTCCTATCGCATTTTTTCAGCCCTACCATAGACCATTAAATTAATTCTGGTGGTTGCTGGTTACTTTCACTGTGTACAATCAACAGTAAGATTAACGTCTTTATCTACATCCGTTCCGTTTCAGAGTGTTTCTTCATTGATCTATGTGCTCACGAAAATCTCTTTTCGGTAAGTGGTCCTGACAGGACCAAGTACTGCAGGACATCTGGCATCTTTTCGCTGAGGTGTGTTTTTTGCATAGAATATAATGACGATTCTGTTGGGCAAATTGAGTGGTTTTTGAATGATTCACCTGTTCTCTGTGTTGAAAAGAGCACATGTAGCATAGTGGCTAGAGGTGCCTACAATACACATCTGGTTTTTGGTTCGACTCCATCGCCTCCATAACAAACCATGGCCTCCATCCCTATAGAATTGATAGAGGGACACCAGAGTCTGTCTAGGAGAACAAAAACACTGACCTAAAACATTCACTGGGCCCCAAAAATTCGTGTGTAACCCAAATATTCATTCAATCACTTCTGTGATGCTGGGTGAAGTTATGCGCAATGGCGAATAGCTAAGGGATTGATCAACACCGAACGTTCTATCATTTTTTTTTATCCATGATGAACTTTGTATGTTGTGAAGAACACTGCACATTCTTCACATCGTTTACATTTTATCTCATCATAGCATCGTTTCTATTGAATGTAGCCATTTCAACCTCTGATTGGCTGCGAAATCATAGTTCTCCAACTAATTGGCGCACCTCGAGACATGATGTGGTCGATCACTTTTAGACTAATGGAGAAATTCCTGCTCTTTTCGAAAAATCATTAGTAAAATCCCAGACAAAGTTCTTTGATCGATTCGGTTTTATATTTTTCTTCGTTCGACGATTCGTGTGCTGCAGTGGTTTTCGTTGAATGGGAATGTGAATAGTGCGGGAAATTCATTAACAAATGTTCTCCTGCCATAGAAACATCGTCAGGCATTACTGGAATAGTTTTGAGCTGCCTGCTATTAACCTACTACCTAAAAGACACCACGGATTAATGTTAACGGATCTAAGCCCTTCTACTTATCTTTCTAAATCTTGGATCAAATGTCAGTAGGGCAACACTGTTTTGAATGTTTCGAATTAATAAGTCATTTTAAAAGATTTGGTTTCCGTGAAATTGTACTGGAAACCGGATTTTTCGGGTGGAAAAATTTGTTTCCTTGGTTATCACCATTTCCGCTCCTTCCAATTCTTATCATTGTACTAGATGTGCATAGATCTAAATCACCAAAGAAATGATTCGTTGTCTCTTTCGTCTTTCATGATGAGGTTTCGCTAGCTACCATTCATTGCGAAGTATGCTTTATTTTTTGGAACGTACGAATATAAACTCCCCTGTCTCCTCTCCATTTATCTAGGTTTTCATAGATTCGTCGTTTTCTCTCTCAGCAATCGTTAAACAGCATACGTTTACTTCCATACAATAACACCCATACAACACAATCGTATCTGACGTTTCGGCAGAATCGCCTTCTTCAGAGCCGCTTTTTTCATCTGTCCTCCAGCGAGGAAGAACAGCGGCTCAGAGTCGCATATGTCTGACGACTCTATTCTGATGAACGTGCTTTGCGAGCTACTTTCGTCTATAAATCACCAAGTGAAATGGTTATTCACATTGTTGCTCACATGTAAAGTCTTATTTACACTGATGATCGCACAACATCACTATTCATCGCTTCCTATGCCTGGTGTAAAAAGAAGAAAATAACTCAATCAAAGAAAAAGTTGGTAAAGCGCAGCACAAATTCGTTGTGGTCAGCGTGTAAACCATTTCTACAGCATGCTTCACTAAATAAGCAAATAAACATATAAATATTGTAACAGTTTTCGGGATCGACTTTCTATTAATCTCGGCATTGGAATATGAATGTGCCGTTTTCTTGTTCAGCAATCGTGAGGTTGTTATACAGCATACATTTACTTCTATGCAATAACACACATACAATAAAATCGTAGCTGACGTTTCGGCAGAATTGTTTTCTTCAGAGCCTGGAAGGGTACGCCAATACGCAATTTACTAAGTCAAACACTTCAACAGCACAAACAGAAAGATGAAAATCTGAGCGATAATTACAAGGTCTACGGCTTCTCGAAAAAAAACCACCGCTTTTTTCATCTGTCCTCCACCGAGGAAGAACAGGCGCTCAGAGTCGCATATGGCTGACGACTGCACTAAGTTTTTGTGTTCTAAGTAATTTAGTTGTTATGTTTTATCACGTTGGCATATGTACTGTTGTATTTAAAAGAGTCCTGAGACTAGCTCTTGATCGTTGCTTCTATCCAACTCCAGCTCGAACTGAACGATCCCTCCTTCTGTGTTGGTCCAATTGGTTCCAAATCTGTTTGAGAGGATAAATAACACTGACTATATACATTGAAAGGGCATTGCAAGTCATTGTAGAGACTAGATATTCATCTTTTAAACTTTATATTATCGTTCTATGCGCTTCACATCAGTTTCTCAACTATATGTGTTGCGATTATTCGACCTCCTGAGGTGGTCTGCTTTCAAGTTGCCGGGGAAATTCCCTGAGTTTAGTCTCTTCTCATACTTATTGGATACTGATTTTTATGAATAGTGTAAAGTTATCATTTTCAAGCATTCATGAAATCTTCAACGTTCTCTCCAGAGAAAGGCTTTTTCATTTGCACGGACATAGAATATCATAGAAAAGTGTGGGGTTGTCTGTTTAATTCACTGTAATATCATCACTTCCCTAACTGTCACAATTCGTTTCATGACCAACATTTCTCGGGCTTCATCAACATGCTAGCAAGAAAATTGCTTAGCCGTTAGTATGAAGTTCATTGTTATATTAATTCTCGAATCAACCATGAACCTATGGACTGGAATTAGGGTGTATAATACGTGAGATGCTATAATTATTCAAATACAACGTCATCCACTATAATAACGGAAAAAATTCCAGGAATGGAAATAGGACTCGATATGGGTGATCCAAAGGCTAAAACATATAAGGTCTACAAGTTGGTACTAACCGGTGGTCCTTGCGGCGGCAAGACAACTGGACAGGTAAGCTGCACTATAGCTCAAATTCTCTCAGGTATCGTATTTGGAATGTTAAAAGTTCGACAGTACTTGGTTTTTTTTTGAGTCTTAGGCCATCATCCAGTTTCTAACAAAACAACAAAACCTTTTAAAATATTAATAGATTATTCTTCGTCATTTGATTAACGGGTAAAATTCTAGCGGGCATATTATCTTTATTTGTGACTGAGTTCGACGTCAAGCGTTAGTAAATGCTGCTTAGTAAATGATTGTACGGCTTTGTTAAATAGCAAATTTCCACATATTAGTACATCTAGAGAGCGCGTGTGGCGCAGTGGTTGGAGACGCCACTGCGACACGCACGTGGAGTCGATTCATGCGCCCATGGCCCACCAAGTCTTCCATCCTTCCGGAGTCGGCAAATTGGTACCAAACTTGTCTGAGAGGATAGCAGCACTGGCTCGATACATCGGCAGGCCACCACGAGTCATTGTGAAGGCCAGATATGCATTCAATCACCTCCAACGATACTTAATGAAGTCGAATGCATGGTGCATCCCTCAGGGATTGATTAACGCCAAGAGCTTTATCCTTTTTTTTAGTACATCTAGTATGACGTTGGGATTTTTGATTTCCTTAAGTAGTTGCGGTTTTGGATCGTGTTTATAAAATTGCAAAAACCAGGTTCGAGGACACAACCCACTTCGGAATAATCAGGTCTCCCATCCTTCTGGAGTCGGCAAATTGGTGCCAGGCTTGTTCGAAAACAACCCCCTCCGATTCACAAAGTCAGTAGACATGAATATCAACTAGACCAGCATTCAGCGGCTTTTATGACGTGGACAAATTCCTCAAGTGGTTACCGAATCCACGCTTAAATTTGTAAACTTCCATAGACGAGAAAAAAAAAGAAAACGAACTAAATGAACGAAGTTCAGGGTTCCGCAAGATATCTGAAACCGGCTCGTGTAAGTGAACCAATAAGTGAATAAGTCAAGAAATAAAATGAATAAGTTTAAATACGGTTTTATTTTCGAAACCAAATCTATGATAATTCACACATTTTTGCTAATAAGTTGTAAATTTACCTTCTGATGTTGATGAAGGTGACGAATTTTCTGAAAGCATTTGGAGACCTCCGTTATTAAATCTTCTTTGGGCTTCTTTTGCAAAATAACGAAAAACTTAACCGTTTTGTTTACTGCCCACTCTTTTTAATGGCGGGGTATATTGCGAAATATAACTTCAATGATGCTGAGATATTTGCAAAACTCTGGACCGCAGGTGTCTATGGTGGGGATCGAACGCGCTATTGTGCTTTCCGGAGAGTAACGCGTTCACTACAATACCGTGCGGGCCTTTCGTTTCGCCTGTCTCTCAGCTAGTTCTATTCTATCAATCCTGTGCCGTCAGCAATCACCCAAATTGAATTGTGATTATAACTAAAACCTCAGCTTAAATGGCTTCGTTGCCGATTTGGGCTCTCCAGATCAATCCCGTCGATGGGTGATTGCTGATGGCAGAAATCAGCACTTATTTTAATTAGTAAAATTGTCTCGTCTAGTTGTATTGCCTTGAAATATCCGATATAAAACTGCATTTATTTTACACTAAGCCACTATTCTGTTTGAATGATGTGTGTGCATCTAGTGAACGTAAATATGTTTTAAGGATCGCCTTGCCACATTCTTTGAAAACATCGGTTGGAAAGTGTTTACGGTACCAGAAACAGCAACAATTCTGTTAGGAGGGCGTGTGAAATTTGCTGAGCTCAATTACGAGCAAACGTATCTTTTCCAAAAGGATTTGCTGAAGACGATGCTACAAATTGAGGACGTACGGTTGTTTTATTTTTTTTATTAATATTTTATTGAACGGGGTGTCAATATTTCATCGTTGGAGGTGATTGAATGCATACCTGGCCTTTACAATGACTCGCGGTGGCCGTGGTGCTGCTATCCTGCCAGACAAGTCTGGTACCAATTTGCCGACTCCGGAGGGATAAAAGGCTTGGTGAGCCATGGGTCCTAGGATCGATTGCACGTGTGTGTAGCAGTGGCGTCTCCAACCACTGCGCCACACGCGCCCTCAATATTTCGTAAGGCTTAAAATACTAAAACGCTTTAGAACACTATTATGTTTGGAGTAGGAGTTTTGATTCTGCGAATCTTTGATCTTTGAGTGTGCTGCGAATCTTTGAAGCAATCCGTACTAGCTTTCGTTTCCGATCTTTCATTGGCTTTTTGTATCCATTTAATGGTGAACATTCGTAGATCTGCACTGTATTTTTACTAGATCTAACTCGGTGTATTTATTAAGAAAATTGGGCTACGCAACCGACGGCGTAGTGCAGTAGTGTTTTAGAGTAAGGAAGTAGCAATATATGGAAGGCTAGAAAAAGAAGTGGGGTAACACTGTGCTTATACACTTAGTTCGCCAATCTCTGTATTTCATGCGGGTTCCATCACTTATTCCATTCGTTTCGCTGTTTTGTATCTATTTCGAGTTCAGACATGGATTCGGCTGTTATTTAAGGATCTGTGGCTTTTCTTTCCGCCTTTCCTCATTATTGTGTTAGACTGTGGCCGTGGTTCAAGCGTGATCGTTTACTTCCTTGCGTGTTAGATTCTTCCAGAATGAGAGCAGCGGCTTTGAACAGCAGCGAGTTTTGTCATCTATCATTTGATTGTTCGAAGACGATGTAACATGCTGAATCTGCGGAAAATATGGCTTACTCGAATTTATCCAGGAAAATCTTTTTGTTTTTTACTGATGTTTTCTCTTTAAAGGAGCATTTTGAAAAACCAGTTTTTGGAATCTTCTCGAAGCAGAAATAATTTATGTACAGTAATTCGTGGATGAGATGATAGCAAGAGGATCCGAGAGTATCACCAGGGATCGCTATATTCCTAACGTTAATACTTAGTTCTTGCTTAAACGTTCTGGGTGAAGTGCATTGTGGAGACAGAAGAGACATTGTTAGAGAAGACAGAGATAGACTGATATTATAATTTAGGCACTTAATATTTTGTTAGATTATTAAGCTAGGACGGGGTTGTTATATAACTTTTATTCGGCTAGTGTTTCGACTCTTTCGTCTTTATGAAAGCCGAGTTGATCTGAGTCGGTGATCAACAGTCTTTGGTCTTCGTGATGTGGATCTTCTTAAGTTGTGTTAATGTTTTAAAGTAAAGTACTAGAGGAATAAAGTATCCTCGCTCAGATAGGTTAATTGATGTAAGACGGTAGTTGATCAGTTGCCATCCATTTTGATTTGTTTTCATGCTACTAAAAATGAATCCGCCATCAGTCGGCTATAGTATTAGCTGTCACAGAGGCTTTTAACTTTAAACAAATGTGCCATATCGCATGATGAACTTCATGGGTAGAAATAAAATCTATTGGAATCTACAGATATGTGGCAGAAAAGTGCAAGCTTTTTTTCTCGATTTTTTTTTTTTTCGTAGTGCCTTATATTTCGAACAGCAAAGTGATTGGACAATGTTTTACAGAACCCAGCATATCTTGAATTCGATGCATTTGCTCGCATCTGTCATCAACAAAGGTCTTCGGTTTTGCGCAGGGGTCTCCGTCCGGCTACAGCTACAGGACTTTTTGTCTTCTTCACAAATTTCACCGAATGCTTTTCGAGTTAATTCTCTCAAGGATTCTGAGATAGTTCTCTTACTGCACTTCCAGGTCATCACCACTGCACGGGCTTTGTGAATTAGAAAAGGCCAACTTTTCTTAGGCTGGTCTGTTACTAATTTGCTGACACTGAAAAGATGGATGCCTTAGTGAACCCGTTGCGAGGTTGAGCCATCGGCTTGCTCATAATGAACGACATCACTATTAGTGTATTTTCGTCATCGGAAATCTATTTAGGAATTATAAAGTGGTAGAGAAATCATCTCCAAAAATCAAAGAGTTTTCAAAAATCACATTCAATCACCTCCAACGATACTTAATGAAGTCGAATGCATGGAGCATCCCTCAGGGATTGATCAGTGCCGTCCTTTATCGTTTATCATAATGAATTATCATCCGCATATTAGTTCACAAATCTTGTGACATTGACAAAATGTCAAGAAGAGCGTGTTGTCGGTTAGCTAAACATTCTCAGACCTCTTGCTTAATAAAGTACCGAATTATGAATGTTTTTTCATTTACTCATTCATTCATACATTTTGTTTGTCTCTTGCAGACATACTTCCATCAGGCAGAGAGTGCAACAGATCGCAATGTACTCGTTATTTGCGATCGTGGTGGAATGGATCCATCGGCTTACATCGATCGCGTAATTTTCTTTTTCTTTTTTTTGAGTTTGCTTTTCGTTCACTTTTATTAGCTGTTTAAACTCCAGACTTGGCTTAATCGTTTCTTTCTCTAGTATCGAATTAAAGTTCTTAATGAGAGGATAACGTGAATAACGGAGCATGCTTACCCGTAGGCTTCACATTCATTCTTTCTTTGCTTTTGATGGCTGAGTCATGCAGGTGGCATCATATTTTCCATCTGAGTTCCCCGATAATCATCGTCGTCCATGGCGATCATCTGTTTCTTACATGGTGATGTTAGTGAGTATTGTTGAGCCACCCATGCGTCGATCCGTGTCTTTTTTCAGTTCACTATTTTCCTTTTGTCTGTCCTTTCCATCACATTTTCAGCTCGTTCATAAATCTGCTCAACTCAGATCGTATGCCAGCTAGTCGAGGCAACGTGGCGCCTCCCAAAGTGGCGGATAGGGTGTTAATCGCAAACCAAAACCGACCTCATACTTCCCTGAGACGCAGTTGGATCTAGGACATGGATTACCACCTGTTTCTGCTGTGCGGATTTGGCAAATACTTTCTGTCCTTGCGAGGACATATTTATGAATCCGTGCGTGGGTGTGTTCTCGTTTATATGGATTGTAGTCTACGAGTTAATCCAGTCATAAACTTGCAATCAAGTGACTGGGGTAATATGTGGGAGGCAGACGGTTAAGAGTGGCTTTCAACAAACAAGCTACTCTTCTACTCGGAGAAATTAGAAAGTCACATGTTAGTATCCTCAGCCTCCACGTACAGGCTTTAGTAAACTATACGTGCGTATCAAACGCTAGAAGGAAAATTAAGTGGACCTCATTCTCCTGACCTTGAAAGAACACCGATTCGGTCGGCAGTGCTGAGCTGTATGCGTACGGAGAGGCTGCTAAAATCTCAGGGCCATTTTCGCTTGCCTGAATCTCGAAGGTGGAACAAATCTGTTCGCTTTTGAAATGTGTCGTACTGGATTTCGTGTGGCCCGCCCAAACGTTGTGCATGCTGGTTATTATTAACCTTCATTTCAGCTGGATTGCACATCGTTGGGAGGAGTTGAAGCCTGTCTGCTGGTCACTGGTTTCTTTGAAAGGATAGAACGCGGCACATGCTTACGAATTTTTTTTTTGCAGTACATCTTTAATGTTGTTTTCCGTGTCTATTGAGCTCCTTCGTACCTTTAGGTTATAATTTAAAAGGTGGTACTGGGCCGTGTGCATTAGTTATCATTGAGTTCTTTTTCCTTCGATCTCTAAACCAGCTTTTTTGGGGCTTTTCCAATTCACGGCCAAATGCAGCCTTTGCCTGTAATGGATCGGATTGCAGTTTGTGTACTTAACGTGTACCTTAGGAGTTCGTTGGTTAGATTCGTCACCCGGCCTAATTTTTCGAATAAGGTTTTAATCTTTGGCATTAAGTTGTTTGATAGATTTATCGAGCAACTTAGCTTAGTGGTCCTGGATATACTTTGTTGCTTATCGTAGTTTGACATTGAAAAACACACTGGGCGGCGATCCGATGAGGTCATACCAGCCACCCGCATTTGTTTATTGGGAGTTGTGATGTTCCCAAAAATAATTTCAACTTTAGGAAATTTATCGAATTCGCCGAATTTTCCCAACTGAACTCTTTACAATGCATTTTGCTAATGGCGGAAGAAGGGGCTATAAATATATGAAATAGTTGGTGGGAAAGAGATTCTTATGAAAAAGCAAAATAAATTTAACACTAAGTTACGAGTTAAGTTTTCAGCACTTGAGGAAATTTTTCAGAAAATTATAGCATAAGTATGATGCCATTTAGTGTGAGAACACTATCGCCAAAGATAGTCACTTGATATATTCAACGCCTGCACTTCCCTGATGTGCAGGTGATTTTTGAGCGACCAAAGGAGAGGAAAAGCATGAACGGTCAACTAGAGAGGATATGCGGTATCTGGGAGAAATTTCCAATCACATCTCAACATTGTCTAACGAGCCACAATCACAATGTGTGGACGATCGTTATTATACAGAAAGAAAGCCGTGATGCATTTGGGCCTACCCTTTGAATAACGTGGGCCACCTTCCTAGGTTGACTAGTATGGACGCGGTTTTCATTGTTGGACCCGTTGTTGAGTATTTATAGCGTAGCATCTGTTCTTAACTCCACAAACAACAAAGAATAATATTCTTTACTAGACATATGGTTTCGATCACAGAACAGCAAATTTGCAAGGGACGAGTGGGTTATCTTGTGTGTGGTAGAGTTAAAGAAACGGACTGTCATCGTTCAAATGAATTTACTTTGGAAAGTCTTTTCTGTACCGACAAAGTAATTTATTGAAGCATCATATTTTGCTAGAGTTGCTAAACCCAGAAGGAATCCACGTCAGATATCTAGTGTTTAAATGTCTAATGTTTGTCTCATGGTTGCGGATGGGCCGTTCTAACCCCTTCGCGACAAAGCTGGTTTCTCAAAAATTGACGATAATTTCTCGATGACTATAGTATCTCGGGCGTTCAGAAATGTGCAGATTTATAAGAGAGGCTTTGGTCCATTTCATTAGTTGTATAAGTAGTTTTTATTTTACGCCCTTTCATATTCAAATATGTTCAAAATCAGGATTTTAAAAAAATCGGGAACGATGCTTACAACTCTACAAGTTCTAAAATTTCCAACACAAGGGCGACAGCTACAAGCACGAATGTTGGGAAACACCAATTTTCTATCTGGTTGTCAGTATGACGAATAATAACATTAATATCTTGTTTTTAGAAAAAAACGATATCGATTGGAATCGACCGCATACTTTGTTTATTTTCATTTGTTTTCCTTCTGGTCTTTAGGAACTAGCAATGAGCACAGAAGTCCTAGGAAGAATTTGCTCCTAGTTGTGGATTTCGTTCGATTATTTTTAATTATACAACTTTTATCTGATTTGATAGGAGATGGGTGATTTGAGTAGGTGGGACCATGGTTTGCCCTACGGTTTGCCTCTTAAGAGCGCTTTCTTCTACATTGCCAAGTTTCTCTTTTGTTCCCATATGACGAGCAATCTGAGTGATTTTTATGTAATCCCTATATCTTTTCTTGTATTTTTAAGGAGTCATGGCTTCGAATTCTATCCGAGCTAGGAGTCGATGAATTCGATCTTCTCAACAAACGTTACGACCAGGTTTGTTTAAAACTTTTCTCATGGATTACTGTACCTCAGATATGTAACACTGTCAGGGTGGGAGGGTCTAGTTATTTGGTTTTTTAGCATTTTGTTTCTGATAAGACTTTTTTTTCTTTTGAAAGATCGGGAAATCACGAGCTTTTTACTTTTCCGTTGGAACATGCGGAATAAAGAGCGATGCAGTCTTCGTTTCTAAGTGGTATTTGGTGCAAATCATTTTATTGTAATAATTTATCTAATACGAAATATCTGATTTTGGAGGGATTTTAGCTCTAAATTTGGTTTTCTTCAAACTTTCCCACTTGTCCTTAGAATTAAACTGATTTAGCTTTTTAGAAATGCAGTTTTATCAATAAAGGTGAAAACTACAACTGTAATGATACTGAGCTATTTGCAAAACTCCAGACCAAAGGTGTCTGTGATGGGAAATGAACGCGTTATTATCGTTTCTGAGCGCTACCGCGTTCACCACCATACTATGCGGGTACTTCGTTTCTCCTTTTTCTCAGCTAGTTCTATTGATCAGTGCCGTCAGTAATTATCCACCAATGAGATTAACCTAGGGCGCCCAAATCGACATTGAACCCAGGTGAACTGAGGCTATAGTCGAAATCACAATGTAATTTTTTTATTTGCTGCCTATTACAGTAGGCAACAAACAAAAAGTTAACACAACGTTGAAAACAATCGCAACGAATAAATTATTCCTTCATCACGTGTTTGGATTATCTGGCTTGAATTGGTATTTGGATCTTTGAGTCGTGTATTGCCGTTAAAGGTCTCTTGCCCTGTCTTTTGAGTCTCGGATGTTTTCTCATAGAAGGAATCATCTAAACGTTTGATTATTGGATTTTCATCAGTATCTAAGCATTGAAATGTGCATTACATATTGTCTTAAATTATTCACTTTTCAATATCAAGATTGTTCTTCATCACTTCGAATAGCAATGAAGAGCTGGTTTCTTGCCCCTGCGGTTTCTGCCAGTGTTGTCCAGTGGAATCCAGTTATCAGAGTTTAGGAATTTTCTTCAACTTGGCAGTAACAGTCGTGCATCACTCTGCCAATTTGCCATTATTCGTAGTTAACGTTATTATTGCACTTTCCACAATCTTTTTTTACGTTAAAGTCAACCATTTCATACTACCTGGGCTAGATTAGCACATGATTCTATGCTTGTATTGCTCAGAAAAGCAGGGTTATTTGAACAGGCGGCAAGATTTAGGTGGTTCACTTAGTCACTGCAGCTGATGGTGCCGAATCGTATTATACGCTGAGTAACAATACCATGAGAAAAGAGGACGTGAAACTAGCGAAGGAAATGGATCAGAAAACTAGAAAGGTAACAGATATCTCTTAGATTCCATAAGTGTGAAGAAGAAGAATTTCTATCATGGTTTTCTTTAAAGTTTTCCATCTCATATGAGCATAATCGTATTCAGGTAACACGCGTATTAGCGCTAAGTGAGCCTAAATTTTGTCCAGGTCCTATTAGTCATCAATCGTTCATTACAGGTTTGGCTAGGTCATCCATACCTTGATATTGTCGACAACACCGAATGTACTAAGTTTGAGGACAAAGTGCTCAAAGTCATTCAGGTAAGGAATAGCTTTTTCAATAAATTCTCGGGTTAAGTTTTGGAACTTATAATAAGTATGCGGGTTGATTAGTGTTAGTAATCTCTGTAAGAGGGCGCGTGTGGCGCAATGGTTGGAGGCGTCACTGCGGCGCGCACGTGAAATGCGCCCATGGCCCACCAAGCCTTCCATCCCTCTGGGGTCTGCAAATTGGTACCAGACTTGTCTGGGAGGATAGCAGCACAGGCTCGATACATCCATCGGCAGGCCACCGTGAGTCATTGTATAGGCCAGATATGCATTCAATCACCTCCAACGATACTTAATGAAGTCGAATGCATGGCGCATCCCTCAGGGATTGATCAACGCCGAGAGCTTTATCTTTTATCCTTTAATCTCTGTAAGCATTCCATGTCTTGTACAACGATGGATCTAGTATTATATTGTTTTATGGTGTATTTGTAACGTGTAGGAAAAACGTTCACATTACTTTTCAGGTTGTATGTGACCGAACGGGCATTGATTCACAGGATCGACTAAGCAAAAATAGCAGGTAGGTCAATTTTTCACAAAGGTCGCCGGGATGCTATCTAGAATAACCCAAAATTGAACGATTTAAATCATCTACATTGAACAAATTCTGACAAAGATCAATACCCATATGGACTTGGATATTTTTGATATCATCTCATTTGTTATACTCGTTAAAGGAAACGTAAGTGGTTGGTGAGGAGCATCGATGACTCCCGATTCGTCAAATATGAACAATTCAACATCAAGCATGAATATCTGCTGACATACGATTCTGAATCTCAGGTTTGTTGTGGCTTTTTTCTTTTGTGTTTACATGATGTACTTCCTTGGATACTTGAATAACCCGTCTCCACTGGTCGTGGGGGCCCCAGCATAACTTCCATTTCTTCGGTGTTGTCACGAAATCAGCCTGGCTAAAGTCAGCCCCAGGTAGCCATCACTATAGGCAGTCGCTGCCTTTGTGGATAAGAGAGATATTCGCCACAATACGACTAGTTTGATATTAGGACGGTGGTGGATCCTGGTATTGGTTTACTCTCAGCTGGGCTTCCTAATGTAAACGCCGAACTCCTTCCCAGCTCAGGAGACGCTGTCAGGGTGATGAGCTTTCTCACTGCACATCGCAGCTCTACTACATCCAGGAACACCTCCTAGCCGCGATGAGGCAGTAATGCTTTGGGAGGTTACATGATGTAAGTGATTTTACTTATTAATTACAGGTTCGTATTCGTTCACGCGAACAAAATGGTCGTTCCACATACACCGTTACCAACAGAGATCTTCACGGAGACGAGTATGTGGAAACAAGGTACTGTCTCTGTTTTTATATCAGTACTCTTTATTGGTGATGTTCTTTATCCGTATATTCGTCCTTTTTCGGTGTTTCATGAACACCTAGTGGGGCTCTGTTTTCAAATTGTTATAGCTCTGTGTTTCTTAGTTCTCTTGTGAACTGATTAGGCTTTTCGTTGGACGAGAACAATTTAATGAAAGAAGGTCGCTTTCTTAAGCTTACCTTGTATTTTACATCGCTTCAATGCTGCATGGCTTTTTTTTAGAACACAGATCACTTTCCGAGAGTATACACGTTATCAAACCATGAAGGACAAAACTCGTGCACCTCTACATAAACAAAGACGGTGTTTCATGGTTGGGAATCAGGTGCACAACGAAATTATTCTTTAGGAAATCCCTCTTTTTCAAAGTGATCTTTTTCTGTTTTAGTATTTCAACCTCGATATCTACACTGTCATTCCACCATCTGCGATCTCATTGCAATTGGACAATCGTCTGATTTTCCTTGAAACGTACACCACTATTCCAGTCGGAAAATCAGTGCAACTTCCTGATTTCCTGGAAATTGAAAAGGTTTCGTACATCATATTTATTCGCATTCACTACATTTCGTATAATATTAACAACTAGTGTTTGGCGATATATTTGGCTAATTAGTTCAATAGAAATAGACTATTTCTGTGAACAGTCCCACGGGCCTCAGAAAATCCCAACATCATTGGTAATTTAGTTTTCCGGGTAAGATTTCCTTTGCATTTTTGGTCTTAGAAAAACTAAAGGTCGTCGAACTAGATTAGCCAACACGGAATAACATTGTTAGAGTTTGTTATATGTTGCTAGGATTTCATCTAGTAAAAAGTTATTGGAGTATGATTAGGTGTTTTTCTTCTTATTTTTCGGGCAACCTCCCATTACTGTTTTGCTGCAGGAAGTCACAGGACAATTGGCCTACAGCATGTATTCGATGTCCAAAATACCGAATGTCGGTGGAGAGAACGAAGAATTCCATTGAGCCCATGGGTATTTAGATGATTGGACAGATCTCAGTTCCACTGTTGCAGTTTTTTCTATCATATCGTCTCTAGAAAAGCTAAGTGCTCTTTGAATAGGTCTATAGGCCTTGGTTTTCATATCAATTTCAATTCCGATGAATCACTAGTTGGTTAAGCTTATTATTATCGTTGTATTGAAGATTTTTGCTCATCTACTGGAAGCTTCTTCCTTTGATGATGTCTAGGAGGTCATTCTAATTGGTTATCTCTATATGTTTTATTGTTTTCTTCCTCTGTTATTTTTATTTCTATGCGTTCTTGTTTTCAACATGTGGTTCAATGAAGTCTGAATTAAATTTCGTACAAATATTTTTCCTCCATCTTTTTGATCATTTCGAAAACTTGATTCGGCCAGAAGTAGCAAAGGATCTGCCATTATCCGAGAGATATAGATGAGCGAAATATGAAGGGGATATCATAAGCAAATTCCCTTTGCCTAGAGGTCTCACATGTCGCGGGCAACGCAAACGAAAAACCGCGAACTGTTGACGAAAGTACTTTCGAATCTTCAGTTCTTTTAGGATTACCACTAAATCTTGTTATGCTGTAGGATTAATAGCGGGAAAGTTCTATCTGCTTGTGGGGACCACCCGGATTTTTATCCACTGATGTCCCTATTGCAACAGAAAGCATGAAGAGAGGCACAGCTCAAGAACCTGGTAATATTGCCGCAGAGTTTCATAGACCTGGAGGGCACAAATTACACTTACTTCTCGCAACGCAAATGTCATCTTCCCTTCAAGATCAGTAAATCCCAGACCAACGGAAGAAGTCTCGTACGCTTAACCTGTCTAAAATGAGTGAAAATGGAGTTTCGAAGCTTTATCGGGTATGGCTCTTGAGTATACTTTATAAACTGTTCACAAGGATTTCCCTTTTGTGCATACCGAAGACCTTGGATGAGGTACAACCAGTCAAGCAGACAGAATTCTGACGAGGATTTTGTTGCGGAGACCATGCTACAATCATGTTGTGGGTCTTAAGTGTCTGTTGGGAGTACCATCGACCTTCTGTTGTAGCCTTTATCCAAAAAAGTTTGTTCTTCATTCGACCCGTCTTCACGTCTACTGCGTGGATCCTAGTACTTCTCATATTCAATTCGTTTCCTCTTAACAGCGGCGAAAAGAAGGCGTCTATCATCGCCCGTCGACTAGCTAATTTATTCCACATCGAAACTTAACAGATTCTCATTGTAACTACAGAAGAGAAAGGCCGATTTGCCATCGACCCCTTACTATTTCTACAAGTAAAATGGCTTGCATAGGGCGATACCATTCCACCAAAGCTGTTCACAAGCGCATTACAATGAAGTAGAACTGCATGGTTCTCTGAATACAGAGACCACCTCGTACGTATAGCTTAGACGTTCAATGAACACGTAAACAACACGAAGGAGGGATTAGACAGAACAATGAGATCGGCATGGGCCGCATTTGGGCTTCCCAAAGAAGCCACTAGCCAACTAACGGATCCGGCATCCCTAATGAAATGTTTGTTTCCACTTTGGTTTTATCACAGTTTCCTGTTATGTTTTAAGACACCGTCAGCATTATAAGGAAATTTGTAAGGTTGAGATGATTTTCTTATCGGGAACGATTATACCCATCTAAGATCTAAGGTCTCAAGAAAGTGATTCCTACAAGTGGTAAAGTGAGAAAATTGGAATAATCTCAGTGAAAGAGTGTTATCAAGTGATACCAGTTGGCAGCGTATTGTTTCAAAAAATGGCTCCAATGGGATTTTTGTTGGTGTAAGCTTACCACCATTATTATGATTGCGTTTTTAAGCCCCGTTTCTGTGCCATAGTAGAAACTGTAAAGTTCTGGCAAAGCTTCTCTTGGATTTATTTGTACTGCCGAAACGTTTCTGATCAGACTAGAATTTTTAATACTGTTCATCGTAGTGAGATTCCGTTCTAGATTAATATAATCTTTATGAACGGGGTTTGTGATGTATATCTCTCCAAAGATGGAACGATGGTTATATTCGCTATAATTGTGAGCGCCCTATTTCTATCTAAACAGCAGCAATGCGACTCTGGTAACGATCTTTTCTTAAAGTTATTTTTAAACTCTACACTAATCGATGATTCGTGTTGTTTGGTATGATACGATCTACTAATTGTTTTTAATACTTAAGCAGTTGGAGGGCTGCTGTAGTTCTGATTGGATTTGTTGTCACTGTTAACGTGGTCATGCATGGAATGTCTGAATTCAAGCTATCCGACGAGGACGAAAATGTGGCCAGTGCAAACATCATCAATGAGTATGAAAGAGTTTTTACTTTACTGATCACATAAACTCCTATTTCGTTCAACATTTCATCAATACATTCTTAACAATGACTTTTTGCTAGGAACGGATTCTGCTATGTTTCGTGTAATTCATCTCACTTAAGAGTGAAACACTAAAATTCGAGTACTTTTAGTTTGTGTGCTTCTACTCAATGCTGTTAATGGTGCAATGTGAGCTAGCAGCGATTATGATGCATGTGGAAATTGGTGTCATAACTAACAAAGAGTTGAACATCACCCAACACCATCTTAGCTCATTCTATTGAATAATTAGTAAGACCCCTGCCAATGAAGATTCTTTCCTCTTCAACTTCTCAATTTCATGCTGTTGTCTTTTTCGTCATCAATTCCACTTTTTTTTTCCTCGTGCCCCTACTAACACTTAAGCTCTTAAGTTGGGTGCTAGTGCTACCACTATTTGCTAGACATTTATAATGATCGGTTTATCCATATTACTGATGTTTTGGGTAGTCTGAATTGAGTTTCCAAGATTATAGAGTTTTTATTATCCTTCAAATAGATTACCCAAAATCATGATAAAGGATAAAAGGATAAAGCTCTCGACGTTGATCAATCCCTGAGGGATGCGCCATGCATTCGACTTCATTAAGTATTGTTGGAGGTGATTGAATGCATTTCTGGTCTTTACAATGACTCGCTGTGGCCGTGGTGCTGCTATCCTCCCAGACGAGTCTGGTACCATTTTGCCCATCCCGAAGGGATGGAAGGCTTGGTGAGCCATGGGCGCAGGAATCGATTCCACGTGCGTGCCGCAGTGGCGCCTCCTACCACTGCGCCACACGCGCCCATACCGAAATTATGATTTAAAGTTAAATCATTATAATATATGAAAATTTCTCTTCTTTTTCTTTTTTTGAAAACCTTAAGCAGAATGTTCCGATTTTCAAAATAACCGTTAGCACATAGCATTGATTAGCAAACTTGTGAGCCGTGATTAATATGTTAAATTAATACTGATCTTACCAATACTTGTTTTTCTGGGCTCCTGTGTAAGTAAACTTATCATCTGTCCGGTGTTGACTAATTGTCACCGGACTCGTGTGATTCAAGAAAAGCATTGACTTAGTATATGGCGAGACCAGCGCAAGTCATTCGTCAGATCAGATATGAATTCAGTTACCTGTCCTGTGCTACATACATCAATAGATGGAGTTGAATGAACGGCTCGTCTTTACGGGAATTATGAAACCGAGCTTTCTATGAAACTTCTATTTCTTCTGTGCTTGCTTACTTATTTGTAAGTATATTTATCCTCTACGCATAACATTTACCATTACAGGAATCGTGTTGAGTACAGCATTAGTGTGGGAAGTCCTTTTCTTAAACCTGTGCCACTTCCTCAAAAATGTCTTGGTGCTTCGTTGTATGCCATCAGAAATGGTGGTGGAACAGGAAACGTTATGTTTGAATTGCTCAGCTTCTACGGAATTGCTAAACGGGTGAACAGGCAAGTTCTTTTAGTGTTTTACGATTTCATGCTGAGTCTTCGTGAAACCTTTGGTACCTCAAACAGGGGGATTAAGACTATTCTGTCATATGAATATTTCCGTGATTGCTTGACAGCAGCGACTTTACGTTATGGAATTTCCGATTTTAAAGTGAGCGTTCGAGGACGTATAACTTTTTAGAGTTAACCTTATAAACAGTAGCCGTGGCAAAGAATACACTTCAGACATCTTGTCTATATGAAAGATCTCCGAATCCGATAAAGTCGTCGAATATGGTTATGAGTGCTTATTGTTGGCGAATGTATTCTCGTGAAAGTTGTCTAGATGTTTGAAAACGCAGTAATACATTGATTATAGGTTTACCGAATGAAATAGATGAGGCAAAGTTCTTTACTTCAAAATTCTCTTATCGACTTTCAATGCTTTTTTCGTTTTTCCAGAATTGATGAAGTTACGCGATTGTATTACGCAAAGGGCTCTTCCATCGGGCTCTTATCATTCCTATAGGGAAATGGCTTTACAGGATATCACCATCTCGGCGAAGCTTGTAGTGAAGTCGAAGAATGCTGTGCACATAAATGGAAAATCAGAATTCAATCTACACTTGCACTCCGAGATCGTCATTCTGTGCAGTGCTTCCATTGCAGCAGAGACGGTAAATATTAAGCGCATTAAGGGAAGATGATAGTGCTGGCCATAAGTGTAACGAAAACTCAGTTTGCTAGAAGCCCATGGTGCGACAGGATTGATTCATTCTAAAACATAACAGCCATACAGAACGTCTACCTGGTCTACGTGGTCTAGGCCTTCACAGATTATCACTTTATGAGACCAGAGTGTGTAAATACATACATGAATCAGGGAGAAAGTGTAGTTAGGCCTATAAATTGATGAGGAGCGGCATCGATAAAAACACGAGGAGAACAATGGTGAAGAGGCAAGCACCCTTCAAAGCGATCAACTAGATGATTGCCGCAGTGTCGGCCAGTTGAAAACAATACTTGATACTCACAGAAATCACTATTTACATTCGCAGACGCACTACCATCTGTCATTAAAGGAACAATGGATAGTGATCACCAGGTACCCAGATGAGCGGAAATACTACTAGAGTTTGTCTATTTAAGAGAACAAACTGATCAAGTGTTCAAATAGATAATATATTTATCATTGAGAAGCTCTGACAACTGGATCAATCAATGATTGTGAGAAAACTCTCCACAAAACCCTCATAAACTGGGACTTCTTCAGGGACTTCAATCCGTTGGCTCATAGAAAAACGCAGTTATTGGTAAAATGAACTAGAAATGCAACAGCTCTATTCGAGATCATCACACTAGCACTGTGAAAGCTGAGAGCTGGAAACTCTCCGAGAGACGTCTGCTTTCGGAAACACTCGCGCTAATAGGCGAACTTGGAGAGGACGATCCGTGTAGACACGAACTCACAATCGAATTTGCAAAACGATGTCAATAAAAGAAGATCTTAAAGGGAGAAGCGCAGCTATTATGGTCTCATCAGCAGAGGTTGAGAAAAGCATTTGCAAAGCCTATCGAGAGCGTTATCCTGCACACCGACACAGTCCCTTTTGTGTTTCCGTTGGGCAATTTTTTACGCTAACAGTGGTATCATCAATCACTCGTCAACGGGATTGATTTGAGAGGCATAAACTGGCACTGAACCCTGTTGAATTGAAGCAATAGTCAAAATCACAATGTCCTAACTTTATTTACTGCGTATTCTTTTTTCATGGTAGGGTGTTACGTGAAATAGGCAGAGAGGCAAGACAAAGAAAGGGCCTCGATTGGTCTAGTAGATAACACCTAATCACCCTGAAAGTGTAATAGCAGGTTCGAAGCTACCAGAACTTCCGAGTTCTACTCATATTTAAACATCTTTGCTTTCGACTTTGTTGGGACAAAAGCAGTCATGTTAGCTCTTAACATTCCAAGCATCCCTCTGAGTATAATCGTTCTTCGTGATCTACATAAAAGTTTCACAAAAAAAAACGCCATCGTTTTACAGCGATATTTTCATTGACATAAAAAGAGGGATTGAACGAGACATTAATATCTCATTCTGTTGATGTTATCGTTCTTGTTCCGTCAAGCGTTAGCCAGTTGGGACGAATGCACGACGACTTTCACAGCAAACACTGTTCTTCGATTAAATTTCACGAAAATTGTGATCATCAAAAAGAGGTTGGTTTCAAATGCTCCATTCACACTCAGCGAAATTAACACCTCCGATTGCTCAGGTAAGTTTACCTAAGTTGGGAAGTCACCCTGATGAAGAGAATATGGTTTTAGAATTGGGCACGCAGAAGCGAAAAGCTTGGGAAGCATTCAGGAGCACAGAGAATGTAGTGAACAGATCAAAAAACACCTGACTTCGTGCCTATCTTTTCACCTCTACGATTCTTGCCTTAACGTAAGCGTCAGATACCTAGTCGCTCCGTGAGCGGGCGAAGGATCTCCTAGTGTTATAAATCTCGCAGTCAGAAGGACAATGCTAGTAATACTCATATTACGCAATCAGGAGAGGGGTTCCGAAGCTCCGAACTATGTCAATGATCAAGAATTAAAAATGTTGTTCTATACGTCAAACTGTCGAAGATAGGGTGGGCCGGACACGTAATACATATGAACGACAACCAATGTGCATGACACAATTTCCACCTGACTCTTTTCATTATTTGTGCAAGTTATCGCGGTTTTTCGATGTTTCAAGAAAGCCTGGTTAGGACTTTTGTATATTGTTATCATATTTACGAATAGGTTCCATTCAGATTGGAAAAAGGGAGTGAGTTTCCTGATCTCAAGATCGACTTTCTGTTAACCTCGGCATTGGATTATAAATGCAGTCGTCAACCATATGCGACGCTGATCAGCGGCTCTTCCTCAGTGGAAGGCGCGTAGAAAAACTGCTCTGAAGAAGGCGATTCTGCCGAAAGGCCAGCTAAGATTGTGTTGTATGTCTGTTATTGTATGGAAGTAAACGTATGCTGTTTAACGACCTCGCGATTGCTGAGTTACCTGACTTCGGCTGAAGCTTCATCATGAATGAATGAAATTACCGAACTCAGTCACAGGATCAGCCAATTTATAAGTGGATGGGCTGGCTTGTGTAAATTGAATTCAAAAACTTGCCAACAATTTTTTCCACGAATTTTTCCATAAAACGATAAAGCACTCGGCTTTTATCAATCCCTGAGGGATGCGCGCATTCGACTTGATTAAGCATCGTTTGGAGATGACTGAATACACATCTGGCTTTTACAATGACTCGTAGTTGCCTAGTGATCTATCGACTCAGTGCCGCTATCCTCACAGATAAGTCTGGTACCAATTTGTGGATGGAAGGCTTGGTTGGCCATGGTTGCGGGGATCGATTCCACTTGTGTGTTGCAGAGCGCCTCTGACCACTACTCTACATGAGCCCTTTTTCCATACTGTCTCAATTTTTACCTTTTTTTAAACTGATTCCGACAAGATCTATAGTAAATTATGCAAGTTTGTTTCTAGAGCTGCAGTGGTATACGAAAATTACATGAACGACAAAATTCGACTCATCACTGAATTATTTCCAAATGTCCAAGAATTCTTTATGGATGCGGTAATCATTTCTATAATGTTTCTTTCTCTTCGGACGATTCATACGTTAAGCCGTACCATTTAGCATCCTTTATCGGAGAACTGTCATCATAGCATTAACGTAGAATAATGTAGTGTACGTAGTGTATACGTAATATATGCATGAGGATTAATAGAAGTACATAAGATCATAAGGATTTCATCACTTGTTTTGATACGTGCCATTCTTAGTTTTAAAAAAAGTCACTTTCATTCGTAGACCTTTTTCTCATTGCCATAGTCACAGCATTTTCATTACGAATTTCGGTTTCCACATATTCACTTTTTTCACTTTACAAGTTTTCACAGCAGAGTATTATTTGTGAAACAACCACAGTGATACTGAGATATTTGCAAAACTCCGGACCGCAGGTGTTTGCGATGGGGAGCGAACGCACTGTTGTCCTTTCCGAGGAGTTACACGTTCACCACCACACCATGCGGGTCCTTGGTTTCGCCTGCCTCTCAGATAGTTCTTTTGATCACTGCCATCAGCAATCACTCGTCAATTCCGCTTTTCTCTTATTCAGACTTCTTTTCACCGCTATACAACAGATTTTCATTTGTATTCACAAATTTGCGAACTCATAACTTTTCCAGTAGTTTCCCAATAAGATGAAGCCTATCAAAGGTATACTGTAGTCTTCAAAAACAGGCTAAAATATCTTTGTTTTAGAGTAGCTGTGGTCCGCTGACGGTTCTTGATGTACCATATAAAGGTTGTTGTACCTTCGATAGAAATATCATGAGTACAATTTTACTTAACGATGCAGAACATGCAGTTACACTAAAAATGTTCTACTTACAGGTTTGTATAGTTTTTGATTTGTAACATAAAAATATGATGTGTGAGGAAGGAATCTATGAAGGAAAATAACGTTACAATTTGAAAGTTGATTCAAAAACATTGATTAGCCCAAGTTTTTGAACATAAGTCAATAACATCCTTTTTGTGTCTTTCATGAAACGAATCAGAAAAGTGGAATGAATTCCGAAACAAAAAAAAACCCATTAAAGAAGGAACTGCTTTGTTTCCCATCGTAGCTCATTCCAGTTGTTCACAACTGTAATGTGAACAGAAATTTAGATAATAATACAAAGTTGATGGAAGTTGACAGAAGTTCATAACAATTTTGTTGTTGAATGGAACTTTAGAAAGTAAAGTCTTCAGGTTAACTACTGTTTTTTGAAGCACTTCATTTGAATATCTGGTTCCATTCAGGCTTTAGGAGATTGAAAGAAATTCACTAAACTTCCAAGATTGGTTTGCCCTCATCGAGTAGTATTTTTTATTAACAAACTAAAACCTTATTTATTGAGGCGAAAGATGAGTGAGATATTTGAAACACGCAAGAAGAAGTAGCCTTATCAGAAGCACATACTATTCTATTTCACTGGAACTTCTTAAAATTATCTTTACAGCATTGATCTAGTAGAAATAAGTAGAGCTATTGGTAGAATGGAAACTAATCTTCAACGAAACTTCATTGATCTCATATCGTCATCATTTTTTCATCTTCTGTCTAATCATTCTTCTCGTAGCAACGATGAAACCAACATTCATCTTTTATTGAGTTATTAGCGGAGAAAACATGAACTCAACTCACTATTCAAAAAGGCTATATACCACTGAAAATTTTTATGTGTTTGCACGGGTAGTTCAATAAATTGACAGGCATTAAATAGTTGGGAGGGCGCGTGTGGTGCAATGGTTGGAGGCGCCACTGCGACACACACGTGGAATCAATCCCAGCGCCCATGACTCGCCAAGTCTTCCATTCCTCTTGGTTCGGCAAATTGGTACCAGACTAGTCTAGAAGGATAGCAGCACTGGCTCGATACACCGGTAGGCCACCGCGAGTCATTGTAAAGGCCAGTAAAGTGAAATAATTAGACAGAAGATGAAAAAATGATGACGTTATGAGAAAAATGAATTGTCGTTGATGATTAGTTTTCACTGTACCAATAGCTCTACTTATTTTTACTAGATCAATGCTCCAACACCTTTTTTTACTTTTGTATAGCTTTCTTATGATTTTGGTTGGATGACTTCAGAGCTATAAATTCTTCGACAATCTCAGCTCCGATGTGATTCGTCGTTTTTTCACAGCATCCGAACGTGTTCGTAATTCTCTCGACACTTTATTCAAGATTCAACCAAAAAGGAATGCATTGAAGTATGTCTCCTCTTTAACGACTGTTATTTGGTTTTATATAAATTTACGGGACAAATTCCACTTTCCCTTAATGGATTTAATCGATGTTTTTCAGTGTCTGTATTCATATTCGACGCGGTGATATGGCGAATTCAACTGAATCCTTAGCATCCGATGAGAAGTTCACTGGTGCAGCAGTGAAATACGTGCACGACAAAGGTCGGTTGGTTAAGGTGCTAAAAATCCACATCGAATGTCTGATAAATTTGAAGAAGTTTCGAAAGTTTTGGGATTGTCTTTCGTTTTGCGATGGAGTGTCTCGCGTGGATTTTAAGCCTTAAAAAAAGTAACGGATTCAGAAGAGATTTTACTGGTAGACGCGATATCGTTGATAAAGACAACATAAGAAGAACTCAAATGCAGCAGTTTTAAGTGATCTTTTCGGACCTCAAACTTCCACTACCTCTTAGCTGGCTATCGTCCTGAGTGCTTTTGAAAAGAACTAAATACTTCTGAGGAATAATTAAGGATAGGGCGTTTGGCGTTGATGATTTCCTAAGAGATGCACCATGGATTGGACTTAAGCACCGTTCGAGGTGATTGAATGCGTACCTGGTCCACACAATGACTTGCGGTGACTTACCAACTCAGTACTAAATTGCTCCTCAGAAAACCGTGGTTCCAACTTGTCGATCCTGCAGTGATAGAAAACGTAGTGAGCCTAACGCTCAGCATCGAAACAAACACTTTTGTATCGCGAGGAACCTATTGACCACTGCGCTGCCCCCGCCTCCTGTATTTCTAATAAAATGAATCAGTTCTTATAATAATATTCTTAGTTTTATTGACTTTTTTTAGTGCATCTTTTTAAATTGCGATCATAAAGACGTTTGAACTGTAGATACGACCATCTTTTATCTCATTCTCACCTCAAAATTATTTCAGCTCGTGAGGAAGATTCTCGCTTACCGTATACATTTGTGATGTCTGATGATCCTGAATGGGCGTTGAACGTGTTTAAAAATCATCATCGGCTCCAAGTATCATCACTAGATTATCGACCTCCGACCATAGAATGGGAGTTTAGTCGTCAATTCTGTGACCGAGTTATTCTAACAGGTAAGGTGTTCAATAAATATATAAATCTTTCACATGTTTCGTCTCCACATATGCTACACATATTGAATTCGATTCCTTTCTTCCCATCCATTATCTACGGAGGTCTTTGAACTTTCTGTGCATGGGCTCGGCTGTTGCTTACGAATTTCTTCATCTTCATTATAAATGCCATTGAATGCTGGTTAAGTTGATTCTCTCTAAAATCCTCAGATAGCCTTTCCGCGATTCTTATCAAAAATAGTGGCCACCTTTCTTGGACTGAAGGGTGTTACAAGATTCCGGACGAGTTTCTTAAGAAATTTTCTTACCCTGGTTGGATAGGCTTGTAAAGACCGAAACTGAGTTGAACCATGCTTTTGTTGTCCGTGAACCGCACCACTATTAGTACGCTACATGCTCCATATAATATTGTGGAATCTATAACAAATACAGACCTACTGGTATTTTTAAATCTCTCGATGTTCTTTTTTTCCGCAAAGTTAAGTGGATGTGGAATAGATCATGACAACACTATATTGATAATATTCCTCTTACTCATTTATATTGGGCTGATCTCTTAAATAAGATTGTCTTTCATATTAAAGGAAAGGAATGATGTGATTATTATATGCAGTCTTTTAGCTAATCTATACTTGTAATCGTATGGGTTGATGCGTGACGATTTTTCAACTAGGGAAGGCTTGATGAGCCTGAAGCCCAGGGATCCATCCTATGTGCATTGCTGGGCGCCTCCGACCACTACATTGCGCGCATTCGATAGTTCTAATAGCGCAATGGAATCGATTAAGTAACATTATCAATTCTAATATTGGTTTTGATACCGGATTTGTCTGGGAAAAAGTCACTCTCTGCAATCCAATTAGGCACGCTCCTGCCCAACTGTCTCAGGACACCAAGGAGAATTACTCGACCAGCATTCTATGACATTCAAAATGAAACGAAAAATCCTCAAGCAGCAACCGAAGGCACACGTAAAAACCTGAAGGGCCTTAGTGGATGAAAGATGCCAGGGAACGAGGTGGGTGTGAGAAGTGCTAGGATCAGCACAATAGGCGTGAAGACAGGTCAGATAAAATAAAATAGAAAAGTGTTTGTTGTTTTTTGCTCTAAGAATATGCCTATATATTCGTCATCTATACAGTTCTTGCTAATATCTAGAGCTGTTCAGTAGCTTTGTTACAAAGTGAAAACTGCATAGAAATTTAATTGTCAACATTGTAACAATTTAGCGTCGGTGTCAACATTTGGCTACTGGATTGGATATCTTTCTCGCGGACAGAGAGTCTACTACAATTCTGATTTTACACGAGAACATGGCATTGAAACACAACTCGTACCTACTGATTTCTGGCCACCGCACTGGATAGCACTAAAATACAACGACTTCGATGGTGAAGTCATAGAGTGGAGTTCTGTGAATTGATTAATGTAATAGCTACCGTAGTTACGACTCTCTTCTTAGCTGAATTATGTAGACTTTTTTAAAGCATATTAGCATAAACAATGAAACTTGATCTTTAATAATAGCGGTTATAAAGATCATTTTTTATACTATTTCTACACTATGAATTGTTGTGGTCATAATTCTTAGCATAACTTATTTGACTCAAGTCCATCAAACTAAGGCAATTCATCATCAGTCTTTCTTCAATGACACCGCAGCATTGTTGCGATATTTTAAGAACGCCTCTAGTTGTGAGGACATGATCGTTGAGCATACTGATATATAAGCAAAATCCAGAATCTCACTTGAGTTCCGAGCCCACGATTACTGTTTTCAGGGAACGACGTGCTATCCACCACGATAACCGATAGCACTAATGAAATAAAAACACGGCCGAGATAAAAGCACATGAGTCACACCATAAGGGCTAATAGGCGGGTACAATACCCAGCTGAGGTTTTGAGTTTTGCTCATACCTCAGCATTCTTGTGATTGTACGTCAAATCATACCCTGAATTAAAAAAAAAAAGAATAGGCAGTAAATGAAAATTAAGACATTGTTAGGCATCCATTATCCTCTATTCATCAACCTGAACGTCGTTGAATGGTACTCAATTGCTGTAATGAAAACATTGGTCACGTTCACACCTTGTACGCAGTAAATTTTAAAATCAACTACTGATTAATTCATGAATCATCTGGGGGATTAATATGCTACTGTGGTAAGAAAGCAGTACGGTAACCGAAACACTGACAAAAATAACCGAATTAAAAGATTGTAACTTATTATTTACTGCCTTTTCTTTTTAATAGCAAGGTATATATTGCGAAATATAACTTTAATGATGCTGAGACCTTTGCAAAACTCCGTACCGCAGGTGTTTGCGGTGGGGAACGAACGCGCTATTGTCCTTTCCGGAGAGTAACGCGTTCACTACCACACCATGCGGGTCCTTCGTTTCACATGTCTCTCAGCTAGTTCTATCGATCTTTTTCCATCAGCATTGAAGTTGAATTAAAAGAATTGTAACCGCTACTCACTACACGATAGTTCAAAACAGAATTGTATGTCAAAAAGTGCAATACGAAATTTGTATGTCGCGTTCTCTTCAAACCGTTGGCCATTGTTGACCATTGAAGTTCGGATCATCCTTGCGACCTTACAGTGAACCCTACTAAAAGGTATTTCGTTTCTTCATAGGGAATCTACGTGTTTAAGAGTAAATGAACCTCTAGCTGGTTACTCAATCCTTCCTTTGAGTAAGATTTCCTAATTGTTTCACTAATTTCATCAATTCAAAGCGTGTTTTTGCAACCTTTTTCTCCGAGCAGGTCTTAACTAACCGAATTCGATCACTACGAGAATTAATGAAGCGTAAATCTAAATGCTGCAATTAAAGCTTCGAATTACTCTCTTTCATTTCTTTACCTCTGACACTCAATTAGAATCACATTTCGAGTGTCAAAACTCAAGCGATATGTACAGAATTTGATCAGTCGTCTTTAATTTCATCATATACGATCGATGCTTGAACGATCATCAATATCACAATGTCCACTTTATTGATTAACACTGCGATTTAATCAATAAGCATCCATGCGTGATATAAGAAAGCTCGTGTATTAACGAAAACCTTGTACACTATTGTAAATGAAATCAAGTATATAACAAAGAGGTCGTAAATTCATCTACGAAACTTTATTCACCATAATAGTTTTCACAGGGACAACAAATATAAATCCGTTGAAGAGGATATCATCATGACGAATATAAAAATTGTCTCATTATGTAAAAAAGCAACCCGCAAGAAGAACACAAAAACGATGCAAAAGAATCTTAATATGCTACGTGGATGGGACCCTAGTCGTAGACCTCATTTCTGAGGCAGTGTGGATTTATGCGCTATTCATAAGAATACGTTGTTTTCTTGTTCAGCAATCGCGAGGTTGTTATACAGCATACATTTACTCCTATTGAAAAACACACAATACAATACAACACAACAGTAGCTGACGTTTCGGCAGTATCGCCTTCTTCAGAGCCGCTTTTTTTCATGACTTCCAATAAGAAAGGTTAGAACAGCTGATTATACATTATCATACATTTACTTATATAGATATGTAAACATTTGCTAATATAGATATGCGACTATGATCAACTGTTCTTACCTTCCTCATTGGAAGCCATGTAAAAAAGCGGCTCTGAAGAAGGCGATACTGCCGAAACGTCAGCTACTGTTGTGTTGTATTGTATTGTTTGTTTTTCAATGGAAGTAAATGTATGCTGTATAACAACCTCGCGATTGCTGAACAAGAAAACAACGTATTCATACTCCAATGCCGAGGTTAATAGAAAGTCGATCCTGGGAACAGCTATTCATAAGCTTTCAAATGTATCCAGAGAGCTTTCAGTTCTTTTTGCCATACATGGCTTGTTCGATCGGTTGTTCCAAGACGATAACGTTATGAATAGGACATGCAAAATGATAATCCTTGTTGGTAGCTCGATTCGATGATTGACGACAAAGCTTGAAATGAACGAATAAGCAAGAATGTGAAAAGAAAACGAAAAGAATGATCCAAGAAAGTTAACAACCCAGTGCAGACTTACTATGAAACAACTCCAAGCTACGTATAGAAGAAAAACATGGCCAAGAAACAAGAACACCACATGTCCAATAAGTTTCGAGAGAAAAATGGCTAAAAAAAAAGCGCTGCGTTAGATGAATTAAAACAAAATTCGTAGCCAAAGGAAATCGATGAAACAAGCATGATAGTGAGTTTGTACTTTTTCTTTATCAAGGGCATTTTAAGGCTTATAAGATCGTTCCAATGAACAACTGTTAGGACTCATCGCACTTGTCTAGTTAATTTCTTTAGCGACCGAGAAGAACGTTTAGAAACTCAGCCTGTAGCGTTATTTACACTCGATAGGTGTAAAAAAAAATAACTAGTAAAATGATTTTTACATCCTAAGTCACTTAATGACGTTAGTTGGTTTCAGAAAAGAGCTGCTGATGGTAAATTTGACCAGAAATCAAATACCACGGAGATTCGACGAAAAAAAGAAAATCGAAGCCCTTGACCCCTTCTTAGAAACTTGGAAAAAGCTGCATAGTTGGTTCTGTAACAACTGCCTTATTGTAAAGTTCTAAAGTGATATAAATACGATTACCGCTTTTATGTGTGGAATCGTATTCAAGAGCAGGAACACTGTACTGAGGGCGTGAATTCGATTCCACCACGAACAGCTTCACCACATAGTATAAAATTACCACGAACAATGCGACCATTCGTATTACCTAAAATAATATTAAAATAATATTATGACATTCATAATAATAATAATAAATAAGAAGCAACGATAAAAAAGAATAGAGCTCTCGGCGTCGATCAAGCTCTGACGGATTGGTGAGCCTGGGGCGCGCGGATTGATTTCACGTGTATCGCATGGCACCTCCGACAACTGCGCTACACTCATACCAACAATAATAACTAATAATAATAAATAGGAATAATAATGATAATAATATAATATTCTTAACACAAATTCTACCACTCCCGATTTTGTGCGATGGACGCCTGCCACTAGACCGAGCTTTCCGCTGTTCGTAGTGTGCAATAAAAAATTTGTTAAAAAAAAAGATTTTAGGAAAAATTATTAACCGTACAGAACAGAACGGCTCAAAAATCAACATTTAGTTCGCATAAGCTATCGAATGAATGCAAAAAGCATAGCAAGTAGACTGCTTGCAACAAGATAAACACCCTGATGGAATACGCATTTAAATCAATGCGTACAATAACGCAAAATGATTTAATATATAATTTCTTTTTAGCTTAAGCATATCAGACACATAAAAAAACTAACGAAAAACCTTATCCAACTGTTTCTAAATCTTGTATCGTTGTAAAAATCGACAAGAATTCACAGCACTACAGAAAAAATTTAAGACAAGATTGTATAAAAAATAAAAGTAGTCAGTTAGAATCTTCTCTCTTATTTCACACCTTACAGAATCCGGACTAACCTGTGTAATGACGAATGGTAACATCAATGTGCTCTTTTCTTTAAACAACGCAGGAATGAAGAAAATGAATGACGCTATTTCGCATAGAAATAAAATCGCATGACCTATAAATAACACTATTAGAAGTTAATGATTTCTAAACAACATTCTGGTTACGTTTACAGCTACTCTAGCTATGTTGAAAATTTTAAAAGCTTAATTTCCATTCCCAGCACTCTAAAAATCCTTAATCTGAACATATCTTCTATCTGAAAGGCCAGAATACTTAATAGTTGATACTTGAATGGCCCGTCCTCACTGCTTGTGCGGGTCCTAGCATAATCTGCATTTTTCGGAGATTTGCTGGTTAAGCAATTATGGTTACCTGGAGTCTCGAGGTCAACCTGGCCATTTATCACCATGCGACTTTGATACCAGGACAGTGGTAGATCCTGGTATTGGTTTACTCTTAGCTAGGCTTCCTAATGAAAACGCCGGACTCCTCCTCATTTTGGGAGACCCTGCCAGGGGATGAATCCCCGCTGTACATTGCAGCCCGATACCCAGTAACACCTCCCAGCCACGATGAGGCGGTAAACCGTTGGGAGAGAAGGGCCAGAATAAGGAACTTATATATGGAACTAATGCGATAAAGTGTCTTCTATAAACCTAAGCAGTTCTGCACTCTTAAAATATCCTTAATGATCGAGAAATTATCGTCAATTATAGAAAAAACCAACTTCATCGCTAAGTGGTTAAAAGCGTTCGTAATAAACGTAACATCATAAAACAAGTTTATTGTGCACTTAAAAATGCAACCATAATTTCAAAAAAAAAAACGACTCTTCTTTAACAGTGGTATGACTAGTCAACATGTATTCCTTTGCTGATAAGCTAACATGAGGACTATGAACAACTTTATTTGGCTAAAGTTTTGACGCGTTCGCCATTCACAGAGCCGATGACCCGACTCGGGACGGGTGCTGTAGGCATTGACTCGGATCAATGGCTCTGACGAAGACGTCGACGTCGAAACGTTAGGTGAATAAAGTCATTTATCAACCTTGTGTTAGCTTATTAACGAAATAATAGAATAAATGTACCCATAACTTTTATACAAAATACAAATGAGTATCGAATCTCGACACGTCTCTGACTCATCGGCTTTTCGTCTTACGATATTTCTTTTTCTATTTTTTGAAATAAATAGAGAGCACGCTTTCTCACTAATAATACATGAAGCTTACGGTTCTTAAAATCGATATATACATTATTTAGATGTAAATGTGAATTTCTTCTTTTCAAAAATACACCAATACCTACCCTACTGAACGGACAAATAAATATTAAGACCACAAAATACTTTATAAAGAAAACAAAGAACTCGAGTGGGAAAACCTGGAGCGGCAAAGTAAGGTTGTCATTACTCTAAGGCTCTCCTGCCCTCCAGATACGAAAATGATCCATTTTTGGTGTTGCAAGAATGAAAAATTAAAGAAAAATTGAATTAAATGAAATACGATGCCCATTTGAAGTTCATGGAAAACTTTATGACAGTAACATTTCTATTACTACTAATCGTTGAGGTGATGGAATCGAAAACCTTAATTTTGCGCTAATAAAGAGTAAAAGGATAAAGCTCTCGGCGTTGATCCCTGACTGATAGGCCGTGCATTCGACCTCATCAAGCATCGTTTGGAGGAAGGTGATCAGTGGTCTACCGACGTAGTGCTGCTATCCTCCCAGACAATTCTAGTGCCAATTCGCCGAACCCGGAGAGATGGAAGCCTTGGTGGGCCATTGGGGCGTGGATCAATTCCACGTGAATGTTGTATGGCGCCCAAGACCACTGCACCACACGCGTCCGTTGTTTATTTTACGATAATGGTTACAACACATTGTCTTATCTTAATTGAGACTAATGATTGATTGCTTTAGAAAACAAAAACAGCTGCATCATAGAAACAAAGTTTACCAAGCGTCGGAGTGAATATGGCAAATTTCTCGATAATAAGGTATTGAAGAAATCCAAGAAGCGTTAGGAACACGAATGATGTCACTGCTAGTATCGTTTTCTGAAAAAAGGAAAGAATCTTCCATAGAATAAAAAAATTCATTTACCATGACGAAGAAAGTGTAGTGAAATCAGACAGCATCGTAATTTTCTTCCTAGAAATGTGTTAGAATCATAGAAAAAGGAAAGAAATTAAGAACATTAAGAAATTTCTCCACCTATGAACGCACAGGAAAATTGCCTAAGAGTAATCGGTGAGTTAACATAGCTCTTATCTCTCTTACAAGAGTTATAGAAAACTTATGACGATAGCATAAGTACAACAATATATCATCGAAGAGTGATCGATCTTGGTAACTCTATCTTCTTACTTTTTTCAAACTATCTCAAATCGCACAAATTTAAACGAAGTTGCACACAATAAGATCAGCCACAATGATGCTGAGACATATGCAAAACTCCGGACCGTAGGTGTTTGCAGTGGGGAACGAACGCGCTACTACCTTCTCCGCTGGATAACGCACTCAACACCACACCGTGCGGGACCTTCGTTTCGCCTCTCTCTCACTCTCTTTCTCTCAGTTAGTTCTATCGATCAGTGCTATCAGCCATCAATCGTCAATGGGATTGATTTAGGGATTCCAAATCGGCAATGAAACCAGTTAAGCTGAGGCTGTAATCGAAATCGCAAATTTTTAACTTCCTTATTTACTGCCTATTACAAGTTTTCATGGCAGGTATCACATATCACAGATAACCTGCCCTAAAAAATTATAATAGGCAGTGAATAAAAAAGTTAACAGAGTATGATCAGTTGCAAAGCAAACCAAAAATGCCGAAGAAGATAACTTAAAGCGTACATCTACCTGCCATGCCTACATTTGTCTACCGAACCTGAACATATTGATATTCTTTATTTACAAAATTGGGGCGCGTGTGGCGCAGTGGTTGGAGGCGCCACTGCGATACGCACGTGGAATCGACCCATCTGCCCATGGCCCACCAAGCCTTCCATCACTCCGGGGTCGGCAAATTGGTATCAGACTTGTCTGGGAGGATAGCAGCACTGGCTCGATACATCGGCAAGCCACCGCGAGTCATTGTAAAAGCCAGATATGCATTCAGTCACCTCCAACGATACCTAATGAAGTCGAATGCATGGCGCATCCCTCAGGGATTGATCAACGCCGAGAGCTTAATCCTTTTTTTTTTATCCTCATTGAGAAAGCTGTCCACCCACACGGTGACTTCCTACAGTAGCTATCATCGCCAGATTTCAGTGGATAAAGAAGAAGGGAAGGAAAAGACATAAGCATTAATGTGAAATTCTTTTCAAAACTTAGCTCTCCCGACAATATCTTGGTATTTTGGAGAAGTACCTACCAACGATGAAGAGATGATGCTCAAGAAGTTCAACTAAGTCCAGACACTTTTTGCAGACCAGTTTATCGAGATATGTGAAGAAGTGGTAGACAATTAGAGCGACAGGTCTGACGACTATGGTGGAGTAGAAAGAATTTGGTAGTCAAGCTCTTTCCACCGCTAAAGCATAGCTGCTGGCAGCGTGCGGCTGCGCCTTATCGTAGAGAATAATCATCAAATTCGTAGGGCATTCATTTATCATGCTTTTAAAATATTCAAAATTTTTGTACATGCAGCAAAACAGCTTACACCGAACTCTTCTGCAATCAACGGTTTACCGCCTCATCGTGGCTGGGAGTTATTCCTTGGTGTCGGACTGTGATACACAGCGGGTGTACAACAAAAGAAAACAAGCTGTTTCTTGTGCGAATACAAGTTCACTTGTTAAGTTTTATCTGCTAGGGTTATGAAAGCGTTTGTCTAAGTAGATCGCATCTCAATTTGATCCTTCCCGGTTCTGAACAGGGCGAAACCGCCGAAACGTCAGCTATTGTATCCCAATAAATTCCATAATAACAACCTCGTGTCTGCTTTTTAAAGAAAGACATCGAATTATGTCATAACCTTGAGAAAAATGATTTTTGTAAGGACACAGACAACAAAAATGAAATTACAAACCATTCTCGGACAAACTAATACGTATATGCGCTTACATAAAGATGTACACATATGTATACAAATATATATATATATATATATATATATAATGGATAAAGCTCTCGGCGTTGATCAATCCCTGAGGGATGCGCCAAGCATTCCAACCACTGCGCCACACGCGCCGATATATATATATATATATATATATACGCATGAATATGCACATATATACAGAGAGAGAGAAATTAAAAAGCCAATCAGCCACGCAATGAAAAAGTTCACCGCAGATGGACGAGACGAACTGAATAGACTTTAAGAGAATGTCATGGTCTTCTAGGGCCAGCAACTACAAAATAAAAGTAGCTGGCCAAGTGAAATACGAGCGATTTGTCGTCTGGTCCGCAAGTTCTGGTTTTTTGTCAACATAGAACGTTTTTTAATAATTAGATGACCTGTGGGATTGTAGAAAAGATATAATTGTAGAACAGACTTTTCTCTATAGTTCTATGGATATCAACGATGCGTATACCGCTATTTACTGTGGCATTACGTTCCATCAAACAAATATATTGCTGTCGGAATTTGGAGGAATTTTGCAGCTCAAAAAAAAAGAAGGACAAAGCTCTTGGTGTAGACCAATGCCTGAGGAATGCGCCATACATTTGACTTCCTCAGCATCTTAAATGTTATGGAACGCATATCTCTCCCATAAAATGACTTGTTGTAGCCTAGCGATATATCGAATTAATGTTACTATCTTTCCAGACAAATGTGATACCAACTTGCCGACCCTGGAGAAATGGAGGGCTCGATGAGCCTGCGGTGCGGGATCGATCCCATGTGTATTGCAGGGTGCCTCTGGCCACTGCGCTACAAAAGCCCCATTTCATAATATCGTAATAACCATCTCAGCACGGTCATGTTCGAACAAGGATAGGCTGATCTTCTCTTTTAAGACTGAATCACCATATCATACATCTACACCAATGTTTACCTTTTTCTTGGAATTAAGTAGATGTTTTTAACATTGCTATGTAACAAGACGCCATATTTTCGAACATTGTTGCTGGTCCGGGCATCTCAGTACTAATCGAATTTTCCATCTCTCGTAAGCTAATGAAACGTTAATAACTTCTTTTATCACAAAGAGATAAAGGATTAAGTTTTCGCCTTCGATTAATCCCTCAGGGATCTAGCATGCATTGGATTGCATTAAGCATCGTGGATGAGATTGAATGAATATCTGGCTTATACAATTACTTGCGGTGGCCTATTGATGTATCGACTCTGCGCTATATGCTCCCAGAAGTCTGGTATCGATTTTTCGACCCATTAAGGACGAGGAGATTGGTTAACAAGGGCACTAACAAGAGCACTAACTAAGTTCAACCAAAGACCACGTGCGCATTACAGTGGACCTCTAACAACTGTACTATACGCTTACTTGCTAGACACTTCACCTACACAAGTGATTGCAAACCTAACCTCAAGCTTAAATTCGTTGTCACGAGATGAGAAAATTTCTCAAGATATTTTTTTGATAGTTCGGTAACGAAGAGATTAACGATAGTTCGGTAATATCTCACCTTAGTGTTGAGACTGCAAGAACATCGTGAACTGGATGAAGGATGACTTAGCCAGTCATGAATACCAAAACCAAACATGGATGAGAAGTAATCTGTAAAGAGAACAAGTGATAAGTTATTGTGGAATGTTGATCACACTACTTCCACAGGGAAGCTCCAAACGAAATACCGTGAAAAAAAATCATAAACCACAAAGAATATTAAACATCGATACACAGAATTACAATCTGTAGCAAACAAGCGACAGCCAAGCTCGGAGTTCTCATGAAGTGAAACTATTACAAGGATACGACGGTGAATGAGGGCTGTTCTGGGTGTGATGGCTGTAGAACACTTTACGATTGATAAATATAACAGATTTTAATAACGAAATAAGTAAAAGTATATTAGGAAAGCCACAGTGGCATGAATTCATCAATAGAATGCTTTGTAGCTAGGCGCAAGTCACCAACACGCGAATGCCGGGACGATGCCCGCCTCCGAGCCGACAGAACCATACACTCATTCCGAATTTGACGAATTCACAGCATTAACAGAATCGTCCACGCAGATCGAAACAACCACCTATCAATAAACCAGTTCCAGAAATCAATGCACACTATAAATTCCCATGCGCTACTCCAGCGAATGGGCGCGTGTGGCAGTGGTTGGAGGCGCCACCGCGACACACAAGTGGAATTGATCCCCGCGCCCATGGCTCACCATGCTTTCCATACCTCCGGGATCGGCAAATCGGTACCAGACTTGTCTGGAAGGAGAGAAGCACTGGCTCGATACATGTTTATGCCACCGCGATTCATTGTAAAGGCCAGATATGCATTCAATCACCTCCGAACGATGCTTACTAAAGTCAAGTGCATGGGGCATCCCTTAGGGACTGATCAATGCCTAGAGCTTTATCCTTTATCCTTCATACTCCGGCGAATGCAAACCTAAACGAAAACACGAAATGTGGCAGCACGTGTTACAGACATTTATCAAGACGATGATCGTTACTGCCTGATTCAGGTGACTGCGAATATGCTACGGAATGTGGTGATCTCGACATTCATTACCCTGATATTGGCTCGTCAAATACTGATCAATTCTTGGTAAGTGAAGCATATATGGAATTGAGGACTTAACACAAAGACACAAAGAAAAGACTGTGCTGCACGCATACGCATATAAAGGATAAAACGGCCGGCGTTATGAAAAAGAGTTTCTTCCATCGCTACAAGAGCACATGGTTTGAATACAGTGTAAAAAAAAACCTCCCGGCGTTGATCTATCTCCGAGGGACGCACCATGCATTCGACTTCATTAAGTATCGTTGGAAGTGATTGAATGCATATTTGGTCTTTACAATGACTCGTGGTGGCCTAGCGATGTATCGAACCAGTGCTGCAATCCTCCCAGACAGGTCTGGTATCAATTTGCCGACCCCGGAGAGATGGAAGGCTTGGTGGGCCATAGGTGCGGGGGACGATTCCACGTGTGCGTCGCAGCGGCTCCTCCAACCACTGCGCCACACGCGAATACAGTACATTTGTAATTTATATTACCATGTATTAAAACTAGAACTCTCAAAAATCGTCAACAAAATCTAAGTTGCTGACATTTCCAACAGATGAGCAGTAACTGCAAACATAAGTGATACATCTGGAACGCAATCGTGCCCTTCTGGACGAAGTCTCGCTTACTCGATTGCAATCGTGCTTGTAATATGAGCCCTAAGGCAATAAACTGGATAAAATATGCTTCGCATGACCAGAAAAAACCGAAATTTTACCTCTATAGAATATGATTGACGATAACTTGTATGCAAAGATCTCTACATTCTAATGACTTTTTATTCCATCTAGTAAAACTTAACATAAGCTGAGCTATGTTGTTCTAAATCTGAAAGCGGCCGTTGCTCTTGCAGGGAATGTATTGCATCCAATGCATACGGCGAGTTATGGGTCAACGTACAAAGTTGTTTTCTTTCTGCAGAAGTTTTTTCTTTCTAGTATGACACTGTTTGTTATTTAACTGATGAAAGTTTATAAAGCCGCTTAAGAAACAGAAGAAAAAACTTTTGGCAACAACTCGAGCTGTTGACACTCATGGATTCCCAAGTGAAGAGGATCGTTAAGCTTATCAGAGCGTTTAAATGAGCTAAAGATAGCTCAGATGTAGTTTGCAACTTTCTGGATAAGATGAAAGGTACTCCGACGAAAATGATTCATGGATAGGATTCCAATCAATCATCGCAAATACCAGAACCTTCTGTCATTTTTTCATAGTTCGAAGAAATGATTAATAAAGTCCTCCGATCATATCACAACTACAACTGAACTGAATAGCAACATAAGCATCGAAAGTTAATTGCGCAAGGATAATCGGGTTATCTTTCGGAACATCTAGTCCCTAGTCCGTTCTAGGTACCAGAATCCAGAGATACGGAAATGAACCAATTAGTTCCGTACACCTACTGGCTGTGGGAATTTGGCACAATATGCCAAATATTACTAAACGAATGGCTTACTGTGAGTAATATGAGAACAATAAAAAATAATAACAGAATCTTTTTTTTTACACAAAAACAACTGAAACGGCTGAAATGCACGACTTATGAGACATACTGCAAGCTTAGAACAAGACAAAAATTCAATCCTTACAATCAGGAGTGGTAAAACCTTCACTAAGAATTGAGATCTTAAAAAGAAAAATTTCACCCTAGTGGGAATATCTCAGATTCGAGGCAAAAAAAATCGAAAGATTGAAAGATTTCCGATAACTATAAAGTACTATTTAAAATACAACCACAAGATTGCTGAGATATTTACAAAACTCCGGATCGCAGGTGTCTGCGGTGGGGAACGAACGCGTTATTGTGCCTTGTGGGGAGTAACGCGTTCACCACCACACCATGCGGGTCCTTCGTTACTGTTTTAAATATTCTTCAAAAATGGGGAGAAGCAAAAGAGTCCAAGTTTTCTATTAGTTTGCAAGAAAAAAATGATTTAGAAAGATTTTCACAGATTTAATCTCACACTTAAAAATATATGTTGGGTAAAGGAGTGCTGAATATGCTATTAAAACAGATATTGAACACGTCACATGACGTCATTGATGACGAAGATGTAAGCCTACGAAAGAGAAGAGGATTCATCAAATGTAAGAAGTCGTGGAAGAAAGAAATCATGGAAGAAATCGTGAAAGAAATCGGATGTCGACAATCGAAAACTGTGGTTGGTGGGTGACTCATTCTATGAAACGTTACCAAACTGCTCCTCGTTCTATCATCGTTACTGACAATGATATCGATACCAGTAAGATTCGTTAGGGTAGGTAAGTCAGATAGGTGGCAGCACGTGACGTTCAACCTACCGTAGACGGAAGTTTCGGAACGAATTCCACATCTAGGGACATATCAGGGTCTACGGATTTTTAGAACAAGCGAAGTCTTTGCTGAAGTTAAGCACATCAGATGAAGACTACTCTTGTCGATAACATACGATGACGTGGAACAGAAATGAGAAAATGAAAAATAGAAAAAGTTCTCGTTCACATTATTTAAGAGGCGCTAGCGTCCGATCGATATAAAACCGGACTGAGTTGCAGCGAGGTAAACATCTGTTCACGAACATTCCCCAGAAAACATTGCGAATTCCGTCACAATTGCACTGAATTGCGACGATAGAGACGATTACAAATTCCTATGAATAGGGCAGTTTGCTCGAAATCGTTTCGTAGAGCAGTTATTTCGAATCACATCACCTCGGAATGGGATCAGAAGTGGAGTGGGTACGAAGACAAACTGGACAGAGGTGTGGTGAGACGTCGGTTCGAGGACTTTAATGTCATAAGGACAAGGACATCAAAATGCTGCAAGTTTCAAATGTCGAAATTGAGATATATCCTTAAAAAATCTGAAATTCTCACTTTGCACCAACAGATGAGATGAACTGCTCTGTGTGCTTTGATGTAAAAGAATCTCTGCGGATCAAAGTTCAGTAGAAATGAAGAGTAATGTCGACCTCTGACTCCATTTTATGACTTCGTCGATACTAAAACAAATCTTCATATCTTCATCAGATCATGTACTTCCACCGTTTCACGTAACCTTGGTGGTGGCAGTAAGTGACGTTGATGACACTAGATTAATGCACTAAAGTTCAAGTAGGATGAAATTTCCGTGAACTTTAAAAACAGAACTGGTTTCACAATGTAAACATCAGAAACTTCCGAAGCTGATTAGATAAGTAGAGATCGAAACCGTCCAGCTACTTGTTTTATGGGATCAAAGTGAGGGTAATAATATATCAAAATGAAGAACAATGATAGACTTCGCGGTTGACGCACAAACAAAAGTAAATGAAGGACTGCAATGGAATCCCTAACAATCATCATTATATCGCTTCGAAGTTGTCGATCTCAACTGTGGCCGACGGTTGAAAGATTGTGGACGCTTTGACTTCGATTCAGTTCCTAAAAGGATAAAGCATAAAACTCTTGGAATTGATTGAACCCCTGAGTGATGCGCCATAGATACATCATAAAGTATTATTAGAGGTAGCTGAATCCTTTTCTGGTCTATACAATGAGTTGTGAAGGCCTATCGATGTATAAAGTCAGCTCTGCTAACCTCGCAGCCAACTCTGGTGCCGATTTGCCGAGCCCGAAGAGGGATGGTGAGGTCGATGAACTCGGGGAGCGGCATCCACCGATAAAGCATGCGTATGGCGCATTTCCGCTAACCCATTGCGGTCCTTTACTTCACTGGGCCTTGCGGCCATATACGCAGCCTTTTCACTTCATAATCATTCCAAATTCTCTATCGTGTTGTCATTTAGAACAAACAACACCCAACTCCTTGCCCACCTTTTCGACTCAACTCGGTTCTTCCTGCCCTAACGTATGCGTCAGAAACCTGGTCGCTACGTAAGCAGGATGAAAGATCACTCAGCGTTATCGAACGCGCAGTCGAAAGGACGATGCTAGGAGGATCCTGGTTCACACAAGTAAGGGAAGGGATCCGAAGCTGCGACCTGCGTCAACGATCAAAAACCAAAGATGCCGTTCTATATGGTCAGAGTTCTTCACGAAGAGCCTAGAAGAAAGATATGATGCTCGACAAGTTCCTCGAGCGAGCAGGACCCACTGGGCTACTCTTGCCCGCGACAGGGAAAAATGGAGGATTTACTGGCGCCCGCTCGAGTCACTCGACGATCAACGGGACAACAGGTGATACAGGTGATTGTCATCTACACATCGTTGTTAAATATATTCAGTCATTCAGTCGGCAAGCAGGTGAACATCAGAATCCGTTATTCCCGGTAGCTTTCCACTGCTTAAGAGCTCATCGCATGAAATTTTGGTGACGGAAAAATTCGCAACCAGGCTTTTATCATCATAATTTTGTAGAAATAAGTAAAATATACTCATTAAAATGAAAAAGCAGCAAATAATAAGTTAAAATTGTGATTTCGACTAGAGCCTCAGCTCAACTAGGTTTGCCGAATTGGGTTCCCTAGATCAATCCCACTAACGGGTGATTGCTGATGGCACCAATCAATAGAACTAGCTAAGAGACGGACGAAACGAGGGACCCGCATGGTGTGGTGGTGAACTCGTTACTTCCCGGAAAGGACAATAGCGCGATCGTTCCCCACCGCAGACACCTCCGGTCCAGAGTTTCTCAAGTATCTCAGCATCATCTTCGTTGTATTTCGCTGCTTTTTTCTTAAGAATGATGCTAGTAGTACTAGTACTACAAGTAGTACGAGCTAGTAATTCATCTTTCACGGCGCTAAGAGTGGAGTTTAGCTACATTATGAACAATTTAGCCGGATTTTGCAAAATCTGGGAATTCACAACCAATATGTTGTGCAAATTTTCGTCCTCGTCTCACTATACATCGCAAATCACACACAGAAGCAAGTTGTGAAGTAATAAGAAAGGGGATGTCGAAGAGAATGACAGAAAATCGGCCAGTTTCGGCTGTGATGGGTTGAACGTTAAGCAATAACTTCAGGTACATTTGTACATGAAGGAAAACAAAAATTAAGATAAATTTGTCCATTCAGTTCCTAAATCTACCTAAACACACTTACTCCAGTAAGGCAGAGTGGTGGAAGTCTAGCCCGAGAAACGATATGGTTGCGAATGTGCGTGTGGATGGATATGTACGCAAGTGTGCGTGTGAATGAATGAGGACGCGTGTCACATCTTTAATGACTTGTGTCAGTCATGTTGGTGTCTTCCAAATTTTTGGTTATCCATGAAACTTTCTGGATTTCTGAAGAATTGAATCGTGTTGTATGTGCTATGTGGTTTGTGATGTTTGCATAATAACTCTTACAAGAGTTTCAAGATTGCGTATGATCGAACTCTTTGCCATCTTTACGAAAGGAGGCTTCGGATTATGGGCTTTTCAGGTTCGTTTCCTTTTTCGTTTTGTTTCGAATTTTTACGAGTATGTGTCTTTTTCTCCTATATGACTGAGCTCAGTTATTTTTCGGTCTTTTTCTCTTCTTAGGAAGGAGCTGGGTACTTTGTGGACACGATCAATGCTTTCGTCAAAGATGTGCTCATTCAGGTGTGACTATGGTTCGCCTGATTTTCTTTGCAATCAATAGAACGTCTTTGTTTAGGGACGTGCTATAACGCAATACAAATACAATGACGTCACCATCCGTTTTAAACTTGACAATGAGTTCGAATTGGTATTCGTGGTGAGTATTCCTGTTGATTTCTTTGACAGATGTTATGGCCCTTCAATAGTCACTGATCTATTGTAATGTTTTTGCCATTACATCACTTTTGGCTACTTTTGTAAACATTTTGGCGCGTGAACCGCAGTGGTCACAGGCGCCCTGTAACACACATGGGATCGATTCCCACGCCCATGACCCATCATGCTTTCCATTCCTCCATTAGGTAAATTGCGACCAGACTTGTCTGAGAGAATAGCAGCACTGGCTGGATACATCACTAGGCTACCACAAGTTGTTTTAAAGGCAAAATATGCATTTAATCACCTCCAGCGGTGCTTAATGAAGTTGATTGCATGGCGTATCCATCAGGGATTGGTCAATGCCAAGAGCTTTATCCTTCTTATTACTTTTCAGGTTATTTACCAGTCAGCTATACAGTTATCTTATACGGATAAATTGTTGTCTGATGTGCATCAAAAATTTCGCGATATGTATAAGAATGTGCTTCCCAACAAACAGGTATGTTTCTCTCTGTCTTGTTCATTTAGCTTAGGTTTAGTTTTACATGATTCTATAGTATGATTCAAATCTACCTTCTAGATATTATATCATCATGGAAAAGAAACATTTCGTCATTTTGATTCCGAATTTCTAAGGTTCGTTGGTGATTTATCTTGAAATTTGGTGGTTTTTCTGCTTTATTTTCATTATAAAAACTCGTACTATGAAATCTTGATGGGGTAGGCATTCATATTTGTTTTGTTTGGATTTGGAATAGTTCGAATTCTTTCCATAATTCCCAGATTTTCTCTGAGCACAGTTGTAGACATGGTTGAAGTAAAACTTTAACTAGCAAAGAGAAAAGGACCTTGAGGAGGGAAGCCAGGTTGTAGGTGCTATTGTACATTGGAACAGATCTGTGGCTCTTAATGAAATTCGGTGGGTAAACGATTCAATTAGTAAACAGGGCCATTTCTGTTTTCTGTTTGGTTTGAATTCACATTCACTGTTGCCGATTTGTGCTCAAACCCCTAAGCCCCATTGAAACAAACATCGAATATGTTTGCATCAACGACTTTTTTAAGTGAATTTTAGGATTCGCAATGAATTGTTTAAGTTGGACATGAAATCCGCAGGTGTACATAAAAAGCCCAGATCATTTCAAGTTTGTTTTTATTACACTTTACTTCTATTTAGGTTTGATCTGTTTTTCTTTTCGGCTTTTATTTTTATATCTCATTTTTTCACTTAATTACTTTCTATTTTCTGGCTAGAGTTACATATTATATTTTGTAGGAGAGTGTAAAATCGCAGAAGACCATTGATTCCATCATTATTAGTCGTCCAGGAGAGGAAAAGAAAGTCAAGAAAACGGAAAGTCGTTCGAAAAGGGCTGCTTTGGATGAATCCATCGTGTATGTTATAATCCCATTAACAATCTTAACCGTTTTTTGTTTACTGCCTACTCTATTAATGGCAGGGTATACTGCGAAATATAACTTTAATGAAGCTGAGATATTTGCAAAACTCTGGACCGCAGGTGTCTATGGTGGGGAACGTTCCCCACCATAGACACCTGCGGTCCAGAGTTTTGCAAATATCTCAGCTTCATTGAAATCCCATTAACAGTTTGCGTATACGTTTCTAGAATGTTATTTTCACAAATTGCAGCAGTTCAACGGATTCGAGTAGTGATGTGGGCTCCATGCCGGAATCACCGATGGACCAAATTTCTAAGCGTAAAGAAATCCTGATGCGGAAGATAAATACGAAGAAGCCACCGGTGAAGTGTGTTTGCTTTCCTAGGAACTCGATGAAGTTTTATTTTTAGTTGCAGATTATTCTTATTGTTCGCAAAGACTTTTTTGATGTGAAGTTTTAATTAATTTTTGTTTTGACATAAAAAAGGACGAAGCTATTGGTGTTGATCTATCCCTTGCGCCTTGCATTCGACTTCATTAAGCATCGTTGAAGGAAATTGCATGCATATCTGGCCTTTGTAGTGACCCGCAGTGACTTTCCGTTGTATCGAGCCAGTGTTGCTATCCTCCTAGACAATTGTGGTACCAATTTGCCAACCCCGAAGTGATGGAAGACTTGGTGAGCTTGGGCGAGGGGAGCGATCTCATGCGTATTGCAGAGCACCACCGATCACTACGCAATACGTCCTACGCCTTTATTTTGACATACAGTAATTGATGCATTGCAGCCATATTTAGTAGTTAATATCTGGATCGGACGATTTTGCCAGCGTTAGTCAAGTGGATAGCTTTGTGGTGATTTTTATGTCGGTCGATGAAGTCACTAGGTCATCGATTAAGTTTGAAAGGCGGACATTGTCATCACTGTAGTACTTTATTATTCAGACTATTATATTTGTAGGGCTACAGAAGCAGACGCAAAGAAAAAAAGTAAACAAGCTCGTGTGTGGGAATTGTCTGGAGATGTAAAAAGTGTTGCAAATCTCGACTATTCCGGCGATAAGGAGAAGGTTTCATTTCACTTTATCTTATTTCTAGTCTTGGGATTTATTCATTTTCAATGTAGGGATTGATAATTTAGACGCAAGATGATATTCATGACGATGAAGACCTCGCATTCGTATGTGAGCAGGTCAGTTTGTTTCTTTTACCTTGCTTTGTCTCCAGGAAGTTTATTTTATATGATATTGCTTTCAGCTTGTGTTTTTTGCTTTTCTAATAGTTGCTAAACAACCACAGTCATGGTGAGGTGTTTGAAAAATTCCCAACCGCGGGTGTCTGTGGTGGGTGACGAGTGCGCCACTACCCTTGCCGCGGGCTAGCTCGTTCACCACCACACCAAGCGGCTCCTTTCGTACGACATACACCTGCCGTCCAGAGTTTTGCAGTATCTCATCATTGTGCTTGTATCACCTACAATACCATGCCGTGAAAAATAGTAATATGCAGTAGATCGAAAAGTTAGCATTGTGAGTTACTAAACATTTCGGTTTCAGCGCAAGTTTGTTGGGCGTTCGGCACAGTTGCAGGGATTTTCTGATGAAGAATGTGATGAGAACGAAGAGTAAGTTATGGTCTTTTTTTATTGTTTTTTAGAAAAGTTCGTTTTCATTGGTTTTGTCTAGTTAAATCACTGAAGCAGGCTGTTAAACATTTACGTTTTAAGTGCTCTTAGAGGTTCATGTGTGAATGCAATACTTCACATTGGAAATCTCGCATGTGTACTTGCTCTCATCCTTTTAGATAATTTTGTCTCGAATTCAGATTCGGAATCAAGAATTCCGTTCTTTAAGAATTGTTGCAACAAAGAGAAGCATTGGTTGGTTTGGTGCATTCAAGAATTTAGTCGGTAATAAGAAGATTACCGCTGACGACATCGAACCCATACTAGACAAAATGCGAGAAAATCTTATTTGTAAGTTGATTTGGCTACCTCTTATAAATGAGATCCTTATCCATATATTTAAGTGAAAAACGTGGCTGCCGAGCCAGCAGACAAGATTTGCCAATCCATAGGCCGTAAACTGGAGGGCAAAGTTGTAAGCACATTCAGCCGCATCAGCACCGAAGTAAAGGAAGCTGTCAAGGAATCCCTCACTCAGGTCTAATATATTTGCTTCTTAACTTTTATTACTATTCAATGGTAGTACTGTGGTCTTTCTTATACTTTGATTAGCAATAAGTATTTTCCGTATACTGTGTTATTCTCTTTCACTATTCCAGTTGCTTACTCCTAAGCGTCGTGTGGATATTCTCCGTGACATAGTTGAAGCGAAGCGCGAAAATCGCCCATATGTCATAGTTTTCTGTGGCGTGAACGGTGTTGGGAAAAGCACAAACCTGGCTAAGGTTTTCATATTTCTTTTTATTTTTCGAAAGCGGAATTGTTTCGTGATTTTTGACTTCTTAGGTGACGTTTTGGTTAAACGAGAACGATCACCGAGTTTTGATAGTTGCTGGTGACACATTTCGCGCAGGAGCTGTAGAACAGTTGCGGACTCACACAAAGCATCTCAACGCTCTTCATCCGAATTCGGTGCAGGTTTGTACTAGCTAGTATTAGGCTCTCTTTCTTATCAATGTGTTCAATGTTCTTAATTCCTAAGTTCCAATGTTTTTTTTACTCTGCAAAAATACTAAATTGCAATCCACTATAACATCAATTTGAACCCACCTATAATATTAGCTCAATTTGCCTGATTCCTTGGATACTTGGATAGCCCGTCCTCACTGGTTGTGCTGACCCGAGCATAATCTGCATTCCGTTGGAGTTTTCTTGTGTAGCCATTGTGGTTCCTTAGAGTTCCGAGATCAGCCAGACCAAAGTCTGCCCAGGTCGTCACCACCACAGAACAGTCGTCGCCCTTGTGGATTAAAGGGAGATTTGCCACCATGCGACTAGTTTGATACCAAGACGGTGGTGGATCCTGGTATTGGTTTACTCTTAGCTAGGCTTCCTGGTGGAAACGCCGGACTCCTTCTCAGCTTGGGAGACCCTGCTGGGAGTATGAATCACCATCGCAGTCCAACACACAGGAACAACTCCCAGCCACGATGAGGCGGTAAATTGTTAGGAGGCACTTCATCCGAATAATATTTGGGATCAACTCGCCTTTATTTTACCTGATTTGTGTGGTCCTACGTTCTCGCGATCACTTTATATGCAGCTGTTTGAACAAGGATACGGAAAAGATTCTGCCAGCTTAGCTGCTGCTGCGATTGGAATAGCTGCAGAACGTGGGATCGACGTAGTGCTTGTCGATACTGCTGGACGTATGCAAGATAATGAACCTTTGATGAGGGAATTAGCAAAGGTAAGCTGTTATTTATTTTTCAATCGTTTGCTTACTCCACATGTACATTTCAGATTATAAGAGTCAATGAACCTGACTTAGTTTTATTTGTCGGGGAAGCTTTGGTCGGTAACGAAGCAGTTGATCAACTCGTGAAATTTAACCAGGTGAGGTGTGCTGTACTATCGTATTTACTCTAGGTACTACGCTTTTCTTTTTGCTGAGTTGACTGTTATTACTTTGAGTATAGTGTTGTGTGTTCCTGTTAACGAAAACTCAAGGAATTTGATTCAATTTTTTCTTATTGTCGATATGTGTAATTGAAGGCTCTTGCTGATAATGCTACTCCTGGAGCAACACCTCGTTTAATAGATGGCATAGTTCTGACAAAATTTGACACAATCGATGACAAGGTATTCCTTCTCTACATTCGCTCCCAGTATTTTTCTAATTTTTATGTTCATTGGTACCATTTCACAGGTTGGTGCTGCTGTGTCCATGTCGTACATAACAGGCCAACCAATTGTCTTCGTTGGTTGTGGTCAAACATATCCCGATCTTCGCAATCTCAACATAGGAGCTGTAGTTTCAGCACTTCTCAAATGATTAACGAACTAATCATTGTTTGTTTGTTTTTTTTTTTTCGTATCCTTTCCCTTCTCGTAAATTCTTTCGTTCTCGTTAATCCTTCACACCATTTTTCTCGATGCACATCTAATCCGTTTCTGTTTTAGTAGTTTAGTATTCACCTTTGTTCGTACTTTTTCCTCTTCGTTTATACTTCATTGAAACGATATATCACTGTTACTTTCCTAACTGAACTACCTGTGATCCAACTTACTTTTAGAGTTGATTTGGTATTTGTTCTTTATTTATTATTCTAACAGTAAAGACACGTGACTTTTGTTCATTTACTAACTGTTTACTCGATTGTTGACTTGATTTGGTGTAGGTTGTTATATATCTGTTCTTTAGATGTCATACTATTCTTTAGTCAGTATTCTAACTATAACTCGTCACTTTTGTTTTTTTTTTTACTAACTGTTTTTTTAAAGATTGAATAGATTTAGTTTAAGACTAAGATTTGACAAAGCTGCTGGTTAATTAATATTATAGGAGTAATGACTTCTGACTTCTGTTCATTTACTAATTGTTAAGCTGAATGTTGAATTCGTTTCATTTAAGATTATGACTAAACAGCTGTTCTTTTATTATTATTATTATTATTATTATTATTAATATTATTATTATTATAACAGCAAAGACGCATGACTTCTGTTCATTCACTAGTTTTTTATCGAAATGTTGAATACGTAATGACTGCACACTGTGAATTTTCTTTGCTTTTAAGGCTTTACTTAGAGAAATATAAACAGATCATCTCTGTACGTCTGTTGTAGATTTTAGGAATCGCTTAATTGTTCTCATTGGATATGTAGAACGACTGACCGCATGTTAGATTTTCATTCTTGTGAATGCTTTGGATAGAGATGTTTATCTCGCGTTCTTATAAACTTGGGCATTGCATTGTTTTTACTTCGGTTGAATGCATTCCACATCCATCCTTTGTCTATTTCAAGGTGTCCCGTACAGTTTATCTTGGTTGACGACTTCTAATAATGAGCGTTTTTAGAGCGATATCTTTGTTTTTTCACACCAAGATTTTACAGATACGCTTTCGTTTACAAGAATTGGGATTAACTCTGCATGCATTTCTTGCTTACAAAATTGTTACGATCCTTATCTCTATCGTTGTTCTTATAGGGGATGGTAACGCTGTAGAAAAGTGGACTAAAAATGCGTAATGTTCCTCATGGTACTGCTTACCAACTATTTATTTTCGTAATGAGGATACTGTAAGTGTTGAATAATGTTAAGAGAGCTTCATATTCGATAGGAGTAGATTTACATGAGGTGGCAGACTTTGCTCTGTAACTCACTTGGGATACGCTTGGACGGTCCACCTTCGCCCATCTTCACTGGTTTTACGGAGTTCTGTATAATTTCCGCTTCCTGGGAGTTTTGGGATATAGAAATTTAGTACTTAGATTAAGGGACTGTTTGAACGGTGCTACTTTTATAACGATGAATAAAAGAAGAACTTAAATATGGAAAAAAACGAACAATTGAAGTACTTTATTGTTGATGAATTTGTTCAGATACATTGATGACCACTTTGTAAAGAGGCATTTATCCCTCGCTAGTTGAAATACTCATCGTTAAGACATGGAATTTGCTCTTGATAAAAGAAAAAGAAACCACACGGAATGTGCCCTTACCTTGTTCAAAGAGAATTTGGGGTGCTTAGAGTCCTGAATTGTTTATGTCTAATGAGTTTTTCTCTAGTTTTGATCATTACGAACAGGTTAATAATATATCAGTACATACGCTCTTAATAAAATGATATTACCACTTGACTTCGAGGTAAACGCTGACATTACTTGGTGGCTCAGTATTGCATTTAAGTGAAATCTGTTAATACAATTTAATAAACTCAAATTTATATGCATAGGTTTACGAGGGATTAAGGAAAGAACATAAAGAACAACGTTTTAAGGACAATAATATAGGTTTGATTAGAAATAGCGATACCCATAATTAATGACATACATAAAACTGGGTAATTAGTCATCTGGATGGGCAGAGAATATATCCGAATAAGATTTTGTAGCTATAGTACAGGAGCTCTAATGATTACTAATAAACGCAAACATATACGATAGTTATTTTATAAAGAAGATCTTTCATGAGGAAAATTTTTTTTATGAATTTCTATTCATACATGTTGTTGATGTTGGTGTTTCGAGAGTTGATTGTCGTCTTCGACTGCATGTTTGTTCTGACGGTGGTGCAGTGGTCACGTCAAATTTATTAGCCTCATCATCCTCATTTCTTAAACAAACCTAAAAATAAACGCGTAAGAGTTGCGAATTAGTTCTTTTTTTTTAAAGTTTCTTTAGGCATGTCTACATATTGTCTTTAAGGTGCGTTGAGTGTAATAGATGGCGCAACTGGATTATTTAGGGCGTGTTGAGAAAATCTTCAACGATTAAGGTCCACGCTTATTTCGAGGGAAAAATGAATAGCTCTATTTCGATACTGCCATAACCCTACTGCATGAGATACTTCATTAGACGCAAAACACATTATGTCGTTGAAAATTACCTTGCTAGTTTTTCTTTTCATTTGTTGAACATTTCTTCGACAATGAATATTGTACGTGACTGGCATATCCACACCAGATTGCTGGGATGTCATCGTTTCTGGATCCATGCTGTCATCATTGCTTGTTGATGGAGCTGTTGATGACAGTAATGTCGTGTCAGTCATGTTTTGCCACTCCGATTCCAATTGTTCCTTCAATTAATTAGTGTTTATCGGTAGATAGTGCATATTGCTAGACTTGTTGAAAATTTAATAAGTGTTCAGCCATTATTGGAGTAGATGTAGCAATTTTACAAGATGGAGATGAGATCTATAAGCTCCTAATCCGTATAAGCCGATGAATAAGCTCTATTAATTACGTAATCACATGAAACTAGAAAAAATATTGTTTATTCCGAATCAAACTACTTTCAATCATTCAAGTATTGGCCATCGATCAGACGACTTTGATGCATGGATCTCGTGAATACAGAAGTGGGGCTTCAACTTAGAAAGCTAGTTGAATCTGTTTTAATTATCCGATTTCATAATAAGACTTATGACGTCGTCTTTGAAAAGTAGGTCGACAAGTCGCAAGACTCACTTCTGGCACAGAAAGTGCTTCGGTTCAGGACAAAATCGATGTTGCAAGGCGACAAACTGCACAATCCACGGAGCATAGCTCTCTCAGTTCCCATGGGAAATTATGCTCGGGCTGCATCCGGAATGCAAACGAGAAGAGAAATCCAAAAATCTTGTGGCCGATTACACACCTGGACTTCTTGGATGACGGTTACAAGAAACGAAGACATATGGGAGAAGTTCTGGCATCAGCACAGCATGTGAAGATGATTTATCTAAGTAAGTTTGATGATAATATGCTGCTGCTTTTTAGCACATGGTAACACGAATGGGCGAAATTGTGGGTGTTTTGGTAGATGCATCGAGCTAAGATCAAATGGTTTTCACGAGTTAGATGACCTTTTTTACACCGTATGAATAACTATTTAAGAGCGCATCAATGTGTAGTATAGTTTAGCCCACGCTAGATTCATACACAGAAGCATGTGAATGAAACTGAAATACGATACCGACTTCTTACTTGAATACCTGGATGCCTTGTTTTTACTGGATGTATGGGCTCCAGCATAATTCCCATTTTTTTGGAGTTTTGCTGGCTTAGTCACTGTGTTTCTTTCTTGGAGTTCCTTGGAGTCGTGAGGTCAGCCTATCCGAAGCGTTTTTCGGGTCGTCGCCACACCAGACAGTCGCCATCATCGTGGATCAGAGGGAGGCTCACCACCAGGCGATTAGTTTGATACGAGGACGGTGGTGTATCCTGGTATTTGTTTACTCTTAGTTTGGCTTCCATTTGAAAGCGTCGGACTCCTCAGCTTGTGAGTCCCTGTTGGGAGGATGAACACCTCACTGCACATCGTAATCCGACACTCAGGAACCCATCTCAGCCACAGTGGGGCGGTAAACTATTTGAAGGATGTCGACTTCTCGCGTCGATAATTACGAGCTTCAGGCACTACTTGTTTCTCGTATGTAACCGAATTAGGAAGCTGGAAGCACAGTGGACGGAGTTACTGTGCAATATAGACATGGTTATTGGTACGACTATGGGATTTGGCAAGTGAAAAGAAATGTGAGGAAGCATAACAGGAAGGATAAAGTTCTTGGCGTTGATCAATCCCTTAGGGATGCATCATGCATTCCACTTCATTGAGCTTGTTTGAAGGTGACTGAATGCATATATGGCCTTTCAAATCACTCACTCATTGTGGCCTACCGATGTATCGAGATAGTGCTGCTATCCACTCAGGCTAGTCTGGTACAAATCCGCGGACCTCGGAGTGATGGAGGGCTTGGTGAGCTTAGGGCGTGGTGATCGATCCTACGTGCTTAACAGGGCGCCTCCGACCACTGCACCACACGCTTCCCGAAAAGAATATAACTAAATAAATATGGGGGAAATGCATATACACTAATGTCAGCACGAACAATGTGGCATTTTTTCTGCTAAACGTGGAGCTAGGTTCATCGAGGGTTCTTAATTTTGTCGAGTGGAGTGTGTTGGCTGCAGGTATAGGATAGGAAATGCCTAACTTCCAATAGACATATGTTCAGACAGGAATCCTTGATTACAGAACGGTAAAGCAGATCACAGTTAAACTAAATTTGACTGTAAAAGCAGAGTTGGTCTAGGGTAATGGTGTCTCACTCGCTGTGTCCAGCTAGCTAAACCATGATTATAACAACGAGACTCGGTCCAACTGCTTTAAAAACGCGAAGATCTGCCTCGGAAGTAACTGGATCTGAAGTAGAAGTGCAGCGAGAAGAGATGGACGTGTGTAGGGAAGCTCATTCGCAGCATTTGGAATGAGCAGCAAATGCTGAAAACTTCACTGCGGAATTACTCCCAAAGGTTTACCGCCTCATCTTGGCTAAGAGGGGTTCCTGGGTGTCGGACTACGATGTAGAGCGGGAAGATTCATCCTCCCGACACGACCTCATAAGCTGAGAAGGAGTCCGGCGTTTCCATCAGGAAACCTAGCTAAGAGTAAACCAATACCAGGATCCACCACCGTCTTGGTATCAAACTAGTCGCATGGTGGCAAATCTCCCTTTAATCCACAAGGGCGACGACTGCTTGATAACGGGGCAGACTTTGGCTATGCTGATCTCGGGACCTCAGAGAACTACAATAGCTAAGCCAGCAAAACTCCGAGGAAATAGAAGTTGTGTTGGGGCCCAAACAACCAATGAAGATGGGCTATTCAAGCATCCAAGTATAGTGGAACTAAGTGCTGAGTCACTTAGCTATGCCGTATAATAGTTTGGACGAAGAAAATTACCATTTCTGAATTCTTGTGACAAAACCTTGTTGCTACTCTAATGCATCGCTATCGTGTGATATTTTACGAGAATTTCTTTCTGTATGGTTTAGAGGGGCAAAATTTAAGGAATATAGAATTATGACGGAACTAATTAATTGATGCCAATTAGTTAGCTCAGGTTAAAAAATAAATCTGCGTAGTAAATATTAAGGACGTAGTTTATCAATTTTAAAGAAACATGTTTTTATATCTCGCATTTTTGTGTCATCTGTGAACCCACTAACGCACAGAAATTTGATCTAGCTTTCACAATGAGCTATTTAGAACATAGGATTGATAAAATACATGCTTTCCACATATCATCCATTATCATCAATCTGGCGAATCCGTGGAAGTTGCAAGAATTGTTTATTTTAGCCAGAACCAACGATCATGCAGGGTTTGCACTTAAGGCACTGTGCTATGACGCTGTGAACCTTCTTAGGAGCTACTATGCAGTGTTCGTTAGATATCCTAGTCTAAAATTCGAAGGAAAAAAACCTCTCCATAACTTATCGATAAATTTGAGGTAGTTTTTTTAAGAGTTGACTTAGAAAGTTTTCATATGACGGTTAAAATCATCACACTACCATAATAATATTACAATTATCGATTAAAATTGCTCTAAAGTTTAAAACTCACATGTTAATCTTATCTTAGCACTTACCAAGTCATATAGATGTTTTGTAGCATTGTAGAGTACAGTGTTACGTTTGGTGAGGCCCTGATTTGCTCCACGGCATTCATCAAATCCAGCTCGCAACTATAATCCAAATTTAAAAAACCTCGTAAGGAAATTGCGAAAACAGAAGCGAAAGAATTGTAACAAGTGTTTACTGTTAAGATTTATATTACCTGATCCACTAGGCATGCTGTGAAGATCACCCATGCTTGTCCAGCTCCTGGAAGATCTCGAACAGCTTCCTGGGCTAATACAACATCGATGATTATCTCTCCCAACTTTTCCCAATGCTGACCAGTGAGACCATATGGGCGAAGTAGACCATGTGATCGGCCTATGATATTGACATAAACTTTGTAATTACTTTAATCACAAATACTATGAGAAAGTTTAACGTTACTATACCTATTATCCTTGGATCAAGAGGGGATCCCGTATCTTCACGTTTAGAATTCTCAACGTCTATACTCTTCAGAGCTTTGTCGAACATTTTTACAGTGACCTGCAAGAGATAAATAAAAGAACAAGGAGTTTGACGTTGATTAATTTTTGAGAAATGCACCAAGTATTCGAACCCATTCATGGCGTCACAGAGGTGGTTTGGTGTATCTTTGACCTATACAGTCACTTGTACGGTCTTACTTATGTATGAATTCAGTGTTTTTATCCTCCCAAACATTTCTGTTTTCTGTCTTTTACCTTAAGGATGTGGGTAGGTAGCTTGGGTATACCATAGGTAGACCGTCAACCGAACTGAAGACCACTGTACCGTACGGCATCGCAGAGCCCTGCGCTATACAAACCCTTAGAGTACAAGCATACATCTTAGTTTGAATTGAAATCTATATCGAAGACCGTATCGTCATTAGGTTTTGAAAGTATTATAATTAATCGAGCTAAATATATGTCAAAATGACTTTTTCAGATCTCTGAAGCTGATTTGTTTGATTTGTGTGATAATTTGTCAAAACGTCTGTCATTGCCAAATAAGAGTTGTATCGTTAGGACATCTTACTTACTATGGGCATAAAAACTGTATTGCCAACTGGAAGATAAATTTTTAGTCATGATAGCACTCGTTGAGATGTTTACCTTGTTGCAATGATCAGTTGGTCCAGAAACAGAGCACATTCTTTACTACGCTTGGCTGCTTGGTCCTTGATAACTGAGAATGTGGACATTGTTTTTTCACCATTTTGGATTTGTTAGCCAAAATATTCTTGCTCCATCTATTTCCGATTTTGTAATATGTTTTTTTTCTACGCTTCACTGCAAATGCAATATATTTCCGAACATGTCGTGCATTTCAGTGTAGGTCAACCATGTCGTTTACTACCAGTAGTAGCACACGATATTATTTTTAGCTCCTCGGTAGAGCTGATCGCTATCTTCCTAATGAAGATCAATTTGTAAGGATATGATTTTTAGGGGTGCATGTGGCGCAGTGGTCGGAGGCGCCCTGCAGCACATATGTGGAAAATCGATCCCTGCGCCCATAGCCCACCAAGCTATCCATTTTTCCGGGGTCAGAAAATTGGTGCCAGACTTGTTTGGTAGGATAACGGCACTGGCTCGATACATACATCGGTAGGCCACTGCGAGTCATTGTAAAGGTCAAATATGCATTCAGTCGCCTCCAAACGATGCTTAATGAAGTCGAATGCATGCCGCATCCCTCAGGAATTGATCGACGCCGAGAGCTTTATCCTTTATCCTTCATGATTTTCAGAAGTATTTTCCAGGTTAATTAAAATCTGATAAGCCATCACAAAGAAGCCAGAGAGTACTGAATAGTCGTAAACAATAAGATAGTAGTGATTCGCTTAGCGAATTTCAAAGTATCCTAGGAGATTTTGGTCAGAATTATGTTATGGTGTGTTTGGTTGAGTTGATTCAAATCAATCGTAATTTCATAAATTACAGTACTGAAACTTAGCGATCCGCACACTCACCCTAGCATGATCTCTCAACGATGCGGTTTCATTTCGTGACATAGCACATAAAAACATTCGTGTAGTGAATATATCCTTTACTGATGGTAGCACTCTTACGAGACGGTCATACACCTTAAACCTTGCAAAGTAGCCATCTGTTTAAGATAAATAAACATAAAAAAAAAGATATGAAAAACTAGTACAGAAGAGATAAAGAGAAACGATTGAGATTCAAAGGGACCTCCTCGAAGACGTTTTCTACTCGCTTTCCACCGTTTCTCGTATGAAGACGATGCCATGTGAATCGTAGAGCACGTCGTTGCAGTCTGTTCAATTTATCATCATAGTTGTAGTGCTTCAAAGTGCTGCTCATTAGTCCTGAAGCTTTTGTAGTCTTTCTTCTATAACAAGTAAAGTAAATAGATATTCCTCTTAAAGATACCGTTCAGTGAAAGGTGACTGCTGTCTAGAAGTTATACCTATTTTATAATCGCATCCCTACAGGTGTAAATATTCTACAGATTCAACGGGATTTCTTCTCAATGGGAATTTGCTCTGTCGTTTTCCTTCATGAACTATACGTAATACTTAGTCTGGGACATTCATCAAAGATGATAATTTAGTCGACGGTAAATTGTTAATATCAAAGTCGGATTAACTCAGACATTTGAGATTCGTTGAGTCAAACCTACACTTTGTCAGAGAGATTGTAGCATTAATGACAAGTTAGAATTGTTTACGAGTAAAATACTAATGAGGAGTAAATCGTTTTGTTTTTGTCATGTTGACGTTTTTACATAATGGATTCAGAATGAAGAGACCACCCACTTTCACCTATTCAGCTGCAGAAAATATGCTCATTTCTTTATACAGTGTGTGATTATCCTTTATTTATATGAATGTGTAATCTAACCTATTGGCAGTCAAACTGCATGCTAGGTATTTTTGAGAAAAATCTCTATTTTCACTATTGTAATGGAAAGATTGTGATCAACTGATTCTCTCACGGTGGCTGAGTTTGACAGCGGCTGTGTGTAGGCCAAATATGTCTTGATTCCCGAATTTTCCATTAGGTGTGATAGAATTCTAATCGAAAACAAATCTAACGTTACTGTAAAGTTAAGTGAAAAGTATCATGGAAACGAACAAATATGTAGTAAAAACTATTCGTATAGTGTGGATATTGTAAAAGTAAGGAAAATCACGATGCTGCTCACGTGGAACTCCATCGCACAAGCTTGGCATACTGCTAGTTCTTCGAACTGATAAGCGATCACTTGATTTCACTGACAAATCAACGGAACCACATGTATGCGTTTTTCGACGTCCACTTTTCCTTAAGAAAATCCGTATTGGTGTAGTTTATCTGAATAAGCCTCATTATTTCTATATTTAATCGATAAATCTAATGAACTCGATCATATAAGCGATTCGACTTTATTTAAATACTTAACACTACTAGATCGTGATTTGATAGTTAGCTATAAAACGTAATCACTTCGGTTATCCATGGATATTCAATAGCACTGTCGAATGATTTTCGTCGTTAAGAGCGAAGTAAATGAACATTTGGATTACTTCGACGTTATAGTCGACAATTCCAGTCGTTGACAAATTTTTCTAATAGGTTAGTAGTTTGAATATGATTTTTCATTTATAAATGATGATCTATTTGATTACCGACGCTCCGTCTTCTGATTCGTCTTTACTTCATCGGCATTCTCAACTACATCACCACTCATAAGCTGATGACGTGCAGCTAATCGACGTGAAACCTGAAGACAGATTGAAGTTGCTTTTTTCCTTTCTTTTTTGGAGTACAGTTTTCTGTGAGGGGAATAACTTCATTATATTTATATAGTAATTAAGCAGTATAATACGAAATAAGAGCAATCACATAAGAAATTTCGGATTACTGGCTTTTTCTATGTGATATTTTCTAAGGTTACTGTACTGCATATATATTAGATCGTTCTGAAATCGATGCAAGATTTGTAATTTTGATGGATTTGCAAAATTTCGGACCGCAGATATCTGCGGTGTGAAATGAACGCGCTATTACCCTTACCATGGGCTAACGCGTTCACCTCCATATCATGCGGAAATTAGCTGAAAGACACACAAAACGAAGGATCCGCATGGTGCGGTAGTGAACGCGTTAGCCTCTGGTAATTGGTAGTAGCGTGTTCGTTATTCACCACAGACACCTGTTGTCCAGAGTTTTGCAAATAGCTCAGCATCATTATGGTTGTATTCCACATAATCTCCTGTCGTGAAACTTGTAGTAGGAAGCAAATAAAAAGTTAACATTCTGATTTTTAATTTTTTATTTTAATTTTTAATTAATTTTACTCCTCTTCTATACATTTTAGCAATAACTTTTCTTCTACGAATGTTGCGCCATTGCATACTGATGCAAAGCTTATTTTGGGTAGTTTAGCTCTACTTAATTAATTTACGGTATAAATTGTGCTTTTCACAAATTCTTCAGATTAGAATCTCAGAAGTCAAAGCAGCAATTTCGGCGATTCTACTACTGCGATTTCAAACTTGGACCTAGTGAAGCAAAATGACTCGAAACAACAATGAGATATAAGGCCAGCCAGGAAAGTTTTAACGAACGCACAGTACAACGCCGGTTTGGAAAATTTGATAATGGAGAATTCGATTTTGAAGATGCCAGACGTCCGTCCGTTTTTGATGACAATAACTTAAAGGTTTTCGTGGAAGCAAATAAACCGTCCATAACTGTTTAAGAGCTTGCAGAAGAACTCAGTATAGTGTAAACATCTCAAGTTTTTCGGAACGTTTAAAGAAAATCAAAATGTCGAGGGGGCTTGAAAAGTAGATGCTGCTGGAATTTAATAACGATCAATGAAATCGCCGTTCTGAGGTGTCGTCGGCGCTTCGTTTGAGTAACTAAAACGATCCATTTGTCGACGTTATTGTTACATGGGATAGAAATTAGCTCCACTGTGATAACTGTTGACAGTCTGCTTAGTGATTGGACTATGATGAAGCTCCGCAGCTCTTCCCATAGTAGAAACTGCATTGGACGAAGCTTATGCTGATCGTTTGATGGTCTCAGTTGGTTAGATCCATCACAGCTTTTTGAATCCGGGTGAAACCATTCCGACGGTGAAGTACGCCCAGCTAGTTGATGAAATTCACTGCAAACCTCAACGGCTGTGTACGCACCGGTCAACTTCAAGGACAATAATCCTCCGCGATAACGCACGGCTACAAGTCGCACTAGAGACGCTGAAAAAGTTGAAAGAGCTGGGATACGAAACTCTGTCTCATTCACCATACTTGCCAAATCATGCACAATTACGATAACTTCGTCAAGCATCTCAACAATATCCTGTACGAGAAAAGCTTTGGAAACCAAGCGAAGGCCGAGACTGCACTTAGAAACTTCGTAGCCTCCAGAACGCTGAAAACGCAAGCAACTCGTATATGTAAACTTGTTTCTCACTGGCAAAAAAATGTAAATTTAATGGTTTTGATTTCAACTAATACAGTTTATTCTCAGCTCAGGTATGCCAATTTAAAAGGAGAGCTTGGAGCGGAATCCTGCATTAATTTCCGAACAACCTAAAATCACCAGAAATCTGATTTTCTATTTCATTTCATAAATACGGCAATTTAGAAATAGAAACGAACTAACGCAATTGACAAAATAAACTAGAATAATGGCCTTTATATAAAACTCTACGCAAAAATGGTAGCGCCAGTATGGCAGATATGAAAATAGAATGAAATTTGATCAGGTCAAAGATTTCCTGTACAGATATGAATGCTGACTGCCGATGCTTACATGAGACTCTTGCTCTCACTTCTTTTATACGGCGTCTAAGGCAATCAAACGTTGTTAGTAAAGATGATACGAGCCTAGTAAAGAACAGGAAGGAGAACCCGGATGCGTTTCGCTCTTCTGAACAGGAAACAGAAGTGCACTGCAGAGTAATACAATGAATAAAAAGGAGGCAATTCTTCAAAAGAAGACGATGACTGGCAACCACGATAACGATACCACTAAAACTCAAGCACAAATGTTTTACGATGACTGATATTTAATATTCCGGAAATTGGACACAATTTTCCAAATAGGAATGTTTCGTACTTGGGTGATTGACTGTGCAGCTTCTAGAGCTGCTGCAGCAGCTTGGTTCTTCTCTCGTTGTTCAAGTTCATGAAGAAGTCGTCGACCTCGCACGATTTTCGCAATCAGGAACATTGTTCTTTGCTTTGGAAAGGCTTAGTAGAATCCTATAATGAATCGAAATAACATTCATTTTATCTGGAACGGATTTGACGACATTCAAATTATTAATGCATCGTCCAGCAAACTTAACGACTCATGAAGGAAACTGACTCATTAACAGCATTAGACCAGCAATTTACTTCGATAGAGAGTGAAAGGAAAAGAGAAACAGGGAGACAGAAAGAGAGAGAGAGAGAGAGCAAGAGAGAGGAAGAGTTTCAGGCTAAAATCAACACTTGACTCAATCCATTAGCAATGATTGGTTATCTTTAGCAACAACTGTGAATCAGAGATAACAAGTTATCTCGTAATACCGAAGTCATTTCTAGAGATAAGATTCTTTCAAGCTCTTCCAACATTCGTTTATCGCTCAACTTCTCAAATAATATGTGACCGAACTTTGTCTTCCGCTTGGTAAAATTCACACTAGAACACCACATTGCTTGCACAATAATTAACGTGCTTTTAATTTCTTCGAATTTCAATCCCAATTAATCTAAAGCACATTTAACTACTACATAAGAACTTCTGGGTTAAACCTTTAACAATGTTCCTGTTCGAGTCGTTCATCCAATCGCAGTAATGGTACAGTACTCGAAGGGCCCCATTTAATAATAAGCAGACCTCTGTTTCATCGTCAGTACTCAGAAAATAGCTGTGGTGAGTCGCTAGGAACACCTTAAGGCGGCTGTCTCAAGACTCAAGGTAAAATCTAAAGAATTTAACGACTTATTAACGAGAAAAGAAAAACCGATTCCACAGCTACAACTCAAGGCATACATAACTCGTTCATTTCTACAGATGAAGGTTGTTGAACAACAGAACAAATCAACATGTTGGGACCCATAAAATATGAGAAGTTCTGGATATCCCTATATCTAAAGACGTAGGTATAGGGCGACTTTTCGGCCAATTCTCCAATCCAATCCAAATTTAAAAGCTACTCGAAATTCTAACATATTCAGGGATGGTAAAAACTCTATAACAAAGACAACCCTATTCACTTTCCATGATTTCACTCGAATGCCACTAATGTTTACTCATGGCGACGAAAGTGACCGGAATCAATATATTTGTACTCAAAAAACATGAATACAATGCTAAATAACTAAAAGCTTGTCTGCTTCTACCGTAGAGCAAAAAGTTCTATTATGCCTAGACGAAAACAGAAATATGGCTTTCAGAAATGGAATGAAATGAGAATAGGCAAGTAGATGTGTTGTTGACGCGACTGAGAGCTTTTTTCTTCAGTTGAACGAATTTCCTTTCATTCTCGGATAGAGGTATCTGGCAGATGCAATGACATGGTAAGTTCATATACTTTAGTGGGTTTGCTCATTAGGGGATTGGGCCTGGGTGAGGCATATGTGCATTCAGTTTGCCGTCAAGTGTTTTTTCTATTCTCTCCCTTTTCATAGACCTTAACTATGCCGTAGCCGTATTCAGAAATTCGAGTCATTCAACCGTTATAGCACGTTCATAGATGTCGATGATAAATAACTGCACTAATATTAGTAAATTAACAACTTCTAAATGGTCATCTTATCTTTTTCATTCTTTTCTTTTTGGTTCTTGATCACTTTCGAAGACGAAAACCATTAAAAATGGGGGAAAAAAAACGAGAAATGTTCGAAAAACCTCATCCTCAAAGATCAGTGACTCTATATACAAAGCAAGTAAGTACAAATGATATATTAGTCGTGTGAAATGTAAATTTATAGGGAAAGAAATGAGGCTTTGTTCGCTACACTGACTGACAAATACAGTAATGACCGTATTGAGTGGGGTACGCAAAAACGGAGCAAAATGGATAACTGTAATAGTAAGATCACCCAATGAAACATAATCATAGGACAAAACCTTATAAGGAAAAGGGCGTCATGAGTTTTTAGTTCAGAATTTTTAAGGAACGTAATCCTCACGTCAGCCACAAAATGTGAGAGAAAGAGGGGGCATGGTTAAACCAAGGAAAAACTGCTATATTCAAGTTTTTAGCTAAGTTCTATGTAAATCTTAATTACCGTGCTCACGGTTCTTTTCTTATGCTTCTGAAAAATATCCAGGATAAAAACTGTACTGCATAATGATTTTTTCATATCGTATACAGTAATCGTTGCAACTTATGGCTCTAACATAGTAATTCTTCGCATTCTTGTAAGCAAACGCGAGGTGTTATTTTGTAAAAATGAAATGTAAAAAAAAATGTAAAAATAACATCTCGCGTTTGCTCAACAAGAATACGAAGAATTGCTTGATCAATGCCGAGGTTAATCGGTCGGTCGTGGAAGTTACTGCAAGATCTAACACAGTAGATGTCTCCAAAAAAAAAAAAATCCTACGAAAGACTTAGGATTTCGAAAAGCAGGACAGATATCGAAGAGAAATTTACGACGAATTGAAGCACTAACAGGTTACGCACCTGGCCCCGCCTTCAGAGTGTAAGGCCGTTCGCATTACTAGATTCTAGAGATGTACGGCTTACAGATTTTAGCAAGATAAAACTGGATAATCACGAGCAACTCAAACCAAGTGCAAAAGCTTAGTTTCTCAAAAACAAACAGAAATAAAACAAATATCTAATTGCTCATACAAAAATGAACCCATAAATGCGCAGAGAAATCATCACTGCCAAGAAAAAAGCTTGATCGTGCGCATTTCCATGATAGTTACGATTAGGTAACGAAAAGAAAATGCACGCTTCTCGACATTATAAGCGCTTAAAAATTAAAGAGGCTTTTAAGTGCACTATCAGAAAAGGACCACGGATCTCCCTCATATGAGGGATCTCGAGCCGGTTAGTCGCGAGGATACGTGACGCGTTCTCAGGTGGCGGATAAGGGGTTAATCACCGACCAAAAGCGACCTTTGCTTCCCTGAGACGCAGGTGGATCCAGGGGATGGACTCCCTGTTTTTGCTGCACCGATTTGGCACATACTTTCTGTATTTACCAGGCGTATCCATGCATGCGTGTGTGGGTGCCTTCTCGCTTATGCGGATTGCATTCTACCAGTCAATTCAGCCAAAACCTTGCAATCAAATTACAGAGAAGTATATGGGAGGCGGCTAGGAGTCGCCTCCAACAAATAAGCTCCATGTTCACTCTGGGAGAGACTGGTAAGCTACCTGTCAGTATACCCTGCCCCACGTTCAAAGACCAGCAAGCTATACGTCGATACCAAAGTGCTAAACACAGTAAAAAAACGGACCTCGTTCCCCTGACCCCGAAAGATCTCCCGATTTCGCAGCTTTGGAAAGGACGAGTACGGAAAGGCTGCTAAAATCTCAGGGCCAATGGAAGCTGCCAGTATTACAAAGAACCAGGGTGACAATCTGTACCTACAGTGCACGTACACTTGCAGTCGAGCCCTCGATAGAAGACTTGATCTTGCAAGTAAGAAGGATGAGGTACGAGGTCACCGCCCTGGCCGAGACGAGACAACGCCACCAATTGAACGCCGTTTATGAAACTGGAGAAGAACTGTTCCTCGGAACATACGACAGTAGAGGAGTCTGTGGCGTCGGCATTCCCGCAAACACGAGTTTGTCCATGAACATCGATTCATTCGAACAAGTCGCAACCCGAATCGGACGTTTGCGACTAAAGAGATGTGGATCAACACCCGCTTTAAAAATCTTCGTCGTTTACGCGTCGACATCAAACTATGACGAAGAAGAAGTCGAAGCGATCTACATGGACTTGGAGAGGTACTACAGAGAAGACCATACATTCTTCAAGGTCATCATTGGAGATTTCAATGCCAAGACCGGACCAAGAAGATCGTCTGAGGAACGTCACATTGGGACCCACGGATTAGAATGGAACGAACACAGGGTGAGCGGCTCTCTGAGTTTATCATGGTGACCAAGACCATCCATGGTAACTCGCAATTTCAGAAGCTCCACCCTCAACGCTGGTCGTAAGAGCTCCCCGATGGAGAGAACCATAACGAAATAGACCACATCGTAGTAAATAGGAAGTTTTGCCTAACCGATGTCGCTGTTGCCCTAAAATCCTACTCGGGATCAGACCACCGTCTCCTTCGTGCAAGATTCCATTTTTCGCAGAAAGGAGAAAAAGCCGCTAAATTCAATAAACGAAGTCCCAGAACCACCGTAAAATGGGAGTTGTTCAATTGCTTAGTCGGATGTTGGAAAGATGCCGTTGCCGACAACATCGAGGAGGAATACGATCGCCTCATTCAATATCTTCACGTTAAGGCTATGAAAGCTGAGAGTTATTAAGTCACAAGGAGACGCCTCTCTCCAGAAACATTCGAGATGATACGACAGCGTGCAACCGAGAACTAACGTCCGAACTTGCGAAACAATGCAGAAAGGCGATAAAAAAAGATCTTAAAGACAGAAGAGCAGCAGTAATGGTCGAAGCTGCAGAGGCTGGAAAAAGCATTCGCGAAGCCCACCGAAGGTTCGTCAATTACAAGATCAAGACGATTGCAATCCGACGCCCAGACGGAACAATAACAGCGTCCAGAAAGGCAATGGAGAAAATCATCCACGATTACTACTCAGATCTCTTCGATAGCCACGTCCATCTCCCGTCTTATGAAATAAAATAGGATGGATATGCTGTTCTACCAGTTTTCCCTTCCGAAATCCGACATGCCATTTCGTCGGTTAAAAATCGAATGGCACCAGGCCCGGACAGGATAAGACCAGAACACCAGAAGAACCTTCCGCCAGTCCTCGTAAACACACTGGCTCGGCTGTTCACACGTTACATGTATGAATGCAAGGTCCCTACTCAGTGGAAGACCAGCAGGACCGTGTTATTATTCAAGAAGGGTGACCTACACCACATCGGCAACTATCGCCCAATCTGTTTGCTGTCTGTCGTCTACAAATTTTTCAATCGAGTCATCCTAAACAGGATTGACAGAACGTTGGACGAAGGGCATTCATGTGAGCAATCGGGGTTTCGGAAAAGATTTAATACGATGGACCACATACACACGATAACAAGGCTCACTGAAGCATCGCGGGAGTACAAAAGACCGCTCTGTCTCATTTTCATCGATTTATAGAAGGCTTTTGATTCAACTGAGATAGTAGCAGTCATGAAAGCTTTTGATAGTCAAGGACTTCCTACTCAGTGCATAAAGATTTTTCGTGAGGTGGATAAAAATTTCACAACCGAGATTCGATAATTCTACAACGATATTAACATTGATGTCGTTGTCATTGATTGATGAAAGGTGGAGTTAGGCAAAAAAACAGCATCTCGCCCAAATTATTTCCCGCCACCCTCCAGAACACGCGAATCACGCGAACATTGGAATGGGATAATATAGGAGTGAAAATCGATGGTCGGCAGATACATCACCTTCGCTTTGCTGATGATATCGTCCTTATAACACCAGACATTAGCCAAGCGGAACGTATGCTTGCGGACTTTGATAAAGCGTGTGGAAAGATTGGTCTTCGACTAAATCTCAAGAAAGCGATGTTCATGAAAAACGGATTGGTTTCGTTTGCCCCATTCAGGCTGAACGGAACGAATATCTCCGAATGCTCCAGTTATGTCTATCTAGGTCGGAAAATCAATATGATGAACGACTTAGCTCCAGAGCTGAGCAGAAGGAAACGAGCGGCTTGGGGAGCTTTCAAGAGCATCGAGGATGTAGTGAAGAGAACAAAGAACACCCGATTCCGTGCCCACCTTTTCGACTCAACGGTTCCTCCTGCCCTAACGTATGCGTCAGGAACCTAGTCGCTGCGTAAGCAGGGTGAAAGATCACTCAGCGTTATAGAACGCGCGGTCGAAAGGACGATGCTAGAAATATCCCGTTTCACACAAGAAAGGGATTGGATCTGAAGCTCCGACCTGCGTCAGCGATCAAAAATCAAAGTAAAAAGAATCTGGTCAGCCTTCGTGACTGTCAGTCATCAGTTTACGAGCCGTTCTATAGCCAAACAGTCGAAAATAAGGTGGGTCGGACACGTAATTCGTATGAATGACAACCGATGGACGAGAGCTGTTATTGACTGGATTCCTCGAGATGTCAAACGTACTGCAGGAAGACCACCGACCCGATGGTCAGAGTTTTTCACGAGGAGCCTAAAAGAAAGATATGATGCTCGACAAGTTCCTAGAGCGAGCAGGGCTAGGATGTTGGGCCACTCTTGCCCGCGACAGGGAAAAATGGAAGATTTACTGATGCCCGCTCGGGTCACTCGATGTTCAATGGTACTACAGGTGTTACAGGTGATGGGTGATCAGGACAGGGAGTAGCCGTGTAATAGCTTGTGATAAGTATTTCTCGAATTTTTGCATTAACGTTTAACAGTGATGCGTTTATACCATATTAACAAGAAAAAATTCACTAATTCGAATTTAACGACAGCATCAAGAAATATCGTCTATGATGTGCAATTTCTAAAAAATTCCTATCAGGCTTGCAAAGTTTCGATAATGCAATATTTTGATGCTTTATCCAAAGAACTTAATCCTGATGACGATCTGTAATGTAAAAGAAGTGGACCAAAAATCCTGAAAAAGAGGATTCAGAAGCAGTTTCATACTCTAATAGAAACTTATCAAATCGATGTTATTTCTTTTCGGGTGATTTCCGAAGGACGAACTAAGATACTTAATGGCCAGCAAAGACAACAAAAGTGATGCCATGACGAAGCCTTTGCTGCCAGTAGAAAATCAATGATAATAAAGGTGGAAAGCTTGTGAGCTCTAAGTAGACGCTAAAATGTAGGTGATATGGTTTTAAGAACACATCATCGAGAATTTCGTATACTTCAAATGCATCATTTTATAATATCAAACTCCTGATGAGTTTCTGGCACTGCAGATGACATGGACGCTTCTAGATCCACTTTAGAACCGATTTTACAAATAAGCCATAGCAAAACAAAGTAGTTCTATCGGTTCGGTCTCTCAGGAAATGCTATCGACCTTTTTCTAGTTAGTTCTATCGGCAAAGATCGGTTTTGCAAATATCTCAGCATCGTTGTAGTTATATTTCGCATTAAACGCTGCCACTAAAAATAGTAGGCAGTAAATGAAACGGTTATGATTATAGTAAAACAGTTATTCTGTGCACCTCTTTCCTCTGGTTCTGGTACAAACACTATAGGACTCAGAAAACACAGATTACTTAAGTTCCTATTCGAATTTGGAAAATGCTAATCAACAATGTTTTCGTATTCATAAGACGTTTTGCTTCCAAACTCGAGAAAAAAGAAGGGAAATAGCAAATATTCTCTGATTTAGAAGTAGTGTCAGGTATTCTAGACAGTTTAGTTGCCTAGATGCTTAGAAGGGCTGGACTCATTTATTATAGCCCGTTTCATTCATGAGTTTCGTTGTTTTGTAACTATCGTTCAAAGAGGTGGACGTTTCGGTTCGAGTGTGAATTTGGATACATTATCGCAGTAAATGTGGAGTTTTCTAGAATCCTGAGATGCCGTGCTAGAGTATTCCCAAATTTTCAGATAGGCAACCGCTGCTCTTAATGAATACAAAGACGATTTGCTTCTTTGTAACTGGCTCTAATTTAGGAAAAATGGCGACCAAGGTAATCGTAGGGTTACGCGGCGCTTATCTAGGTGGGTATTAACCGATCACGACCACCAAAAATAATGAGATGGTTTCGAAGGTGGATCCAAAGGAATGGCTATTTCGATGGAATCAATTGCTAAGAGACAGAAGCTGACAGAAGTAACATAAGTAGAAGATCACTATAAGGTTACACGCCTTTAAATATGAGTAGCTCCAATGATAAATCCCATAAGGGTTTAAGGCTATTCCATTTTTTAAGCCTACACGGTCTAAAATCAAAATACGCAAGAGGTGTGAGCAAAGTATTTGATGCCATTATATACAATTTAGGATAAGAACTATTGAAAAAGTTGTTAGAGCAAAAGAAAAAAAAACAGAAGAAAAAAGAAATAGCGTGGAACAATTTTTGGAGCCATTACACAATAAATTGTGAAAAGTTTTGTAAGTGCAAAGAAAAAAATATTGCAAATGGATATCGCAAACACGTGGTGTCTGGATTGTCAAGGTTGATGAATAGAACACAAAGAAGACATAGGTAATCGATCGAAAATTGAGGGTAAACATCGAATGAAAAGGAAATTATGTCCGCAAATGTGAGTGAGTGTTTGTGTGCAAAAATCCACGATTCCACTTCTCCACTTTGGACATGTTCCCAATTGGACGTTGTTCAACACGAAAAACTCGACCAATATTTGATAGCCTGATTACTCGGCCACTCATATCAATTGAAAACTCGTCCGCGATGATGGATTGAAACAGTAGTGAAGAGACACTGCCGATAATAACATTGAAGGAACTTGTAAGGGTTTGTCAGAATTTTTGACAACATACAACCACTCAAAACGTCGTTGTTTTCGCGGATACCCAGTGGCATAGTGAATGTTCTTTTCGGTGGTATTGAATCAGTTTTCGGTCTATCTGGCCTGCCTTTTGCTAATTGACCATTAGCGAACAGCTTCACGTTAGAGTAGGTGCCACAGGGAAAACTTACGAAAGCGACGTCATCACTATTTTCGTCAATGCTAGTTGTTCAGCAGAAATTCTGGTTTGCTAACTCACCATAGATTATTGTGCTAGACGTAGAACCGTTATTACGACAGTTTTGTTTATAAACAAAAAACAAAACATTGTAAAGTGGTGATATAACTGAAGGATGGGAGATTTTAATAGAACAAAGGATAAAGCTCTCGGCGTTGATCAATCCCTTAGAGATGCGCCATGCATTCGACTTCATTAAGTATCATTGGAGGTGATTGAATGCATATCTAGCCTTTACAGTGACTCGCGGTAGCTTGTCGATGTATCGAGCCAGTGCTGCTATCCTCCCAGACGAGTGTGGTACCAATTTGCCGACCTCGGAGGGATGAAAGGCTTGGTGGGCCATGGGCGCAGGGATCGATTCCACGTGCGTGTCGCAGTGGCGCCTCCAACCATTGCGCCACACGCGCCCCTTTAATAGAATACTGCAACTAATAAACACGTTCTAATTTTCTGATTGCTGTCATTTTTTCAAACTTCAGATTGGCACCTCTAGTGCTGACCATCTAATAAATGGTTGTTTGAGGACTCAAAGCATTCAGTAAGTACATCGCCACTTAGTGATTGAACAGTTAAAAAAAAAGGAACTCTATAATGCACAAAGTTTTATCCACAGCCTATTTTTTTCAAAGCAGGGCATTACATGAAATACAACCACACTGATGCTGAGATATTTGCACGACTCAGAACACAGAACAGATTCCATTGATTAGAGAAATATGAAGCAAGGGCCTCAGTGGTCCAGTGAACAACGCGTGATCTCTCGGAAATCGGTAATCGTAGAATGGAATCTGGCCTGAGAGCTGAATTTTCCTAATATGTTAGCATCATTTTGGTAACCTTTCCAACGGTTTAACGTCTCATCGTGACTGGGAGGCGTTCCTGGGTGCCGGGCTGCGATGTACAACGCAAGGATTCATCACGCGGCAGGGCCTCCCAAGCTGAAGAATCGGACGTTTCCATCAGGAACCAAAAAGCACTACTAGAGCAATTTTACGAATTCCACTAATAGCTGATTTATTGATTTTTAGTATTAGACAGTGTTCAAAACCACTTCATGAGAGCTATTCTTGTCAGTTAATTTTCTAGTCATTTTTTCTTGCCATGTATTCATTTGAAAACTTTTTTTTTAGGAACACTTTATTCATCCAAATCGATAGTATTTGATTTATCCTGGCTATCCTTTTTTAAACTGTCATTTCATTTCCTTCTATCTCATTAGTTTTTTTCCTAATCATTCATTCGTTCATCATCACCGTCGCCATGAAGTTTCGTGGAAATTATTTTATCGTCCTTTGTGATGTTAGTTAAAGGCATTAGTTTCATGAAAAACTAATCTAATGACGGAATAGATGATAGCAAAAATCATACGTATACAAATCATGCTGATCGATGAGCTTTTACCTAGCAAATTAATGTGTGGAATGGAGAATAGCCTAAATAACTAGCAGGTGCTTCTCATTCTACCTTGTAACCCCATAAATCATTGATAAGAAGTTGTGAGCAATAAACAGGCATTAACTGCTTTTACAAAAAAGCGCACAACGTAGGGGTGTTATATTTATAAACCCTATGCTCACATAATATTATAACATATTACTAGTAATATAAGCCGTAGATGATTTATATACTTGCACTGAATCATGAAAAAAAAGTAAAAGAATGATTCTAGAGGAATGAATGGAGGAAAGAAGGCCACATTGCAGTTGGTGTGCTATAAGGTACAGACAAAATCTCCACACACCCAAATTTTGCAGACCAAGTTCGATCCAGAGTAGTTTTACTGGATGCGATGAGGAAATAAAAAGTTAGATGAAGTAGATACGATGAAATATGAGATGGGCGTTTCATATTGACAACAGTTATTAGATATTCACCAGTCGCCAAACACGTTTGAATACTGGAAACCTACTGAAATGTTTGCTTCTTTTTTGTATTTTTTTTCCTAATTTCATACTAAAAGAATACAACAGTGAAAATGCGAGAGTACTATTGAAAGAGTGTCTCTTATGCAGATACATATAAGGGAAACATCTAAGAAGGATTTCATTGCGAGCCTATGAAATCGATCAACTTAGGTCTCATAAAATTTCACCTTCTTATGTAAAGGATTGTTGCCCTAAAATGTCATAAAAGTGACCGAGATGATAAATCTAGCGGAGAAAATGAGATGATGATTTGCACAAAGGAGAAATCTGCAACCTACTGAAACAAATAATTCACTGTTTCCTTGATGAGCAGACACGAGAAATGAATAATTTCCTCATCACGAATGTGGATTATTTGATCAGTGCCGACATTGATAGAAAGTTGGTCTTAGGAATTACTCCGAGGGAAACAGGTTGCTTACAATGTTGTTAACTGGGCAATGAATTAACAGATATTTACACCAATATTTGAATGCCTCATCTTCATTTAGGATAATGCGGGTATTAATAAGTTTTTCCTCCAGTTGACAGATAATAGAGGAATTTCTAATTACTGATTAGATTAAAGGGGCGGGTAAGCAGTGTTAGCGGTGCCGTTCATTACGGTGAAGGGCCAACCTCCTCAGGCGCTGCTTTGACTTCACATCGGAGCCATTAAGTCTACCATCTATTTGAGGCTAGGAGCTTGGTGCCAGACATGCTTTTGACTCGTTGCTCTCTCTAGTCAATGTGGGAACGCCCTAGCATGGCGACCTCAGGATTCCAGAAAAAATCAACACAACCGGCATTCAACGAGATCCATGACAAAAACGAAAATCCTCAATAAGCAAGCCAAAATGACACGAAAACGAGTTAGAAGAACTTTGTGGATGGTGAATACAAGTAAACTAATCGAATGCACGTAGTGCTAGGATGCACAATGCTATACGCGTGATGTCGGGTCGTGTAATGAGTAATAAAAAAAATAATGACATCACCTAGAAAATCAGCCAATGACAAATAGCACTATGTAATTTGCAACGAATTATTCCTAAGTGGAAAAGCCTTAAAAATTAATTGATACTGGACATAAGAAGTAATCAGAGCGCGTATGACTCGCAGCTTTGTTAATCCATGAGCACCTAGATCGGAAGCCAGTATAATCTTCATTCGTCGCGAATCCTATCACGGTGGTCCAAATCGTTACAAAACACGAAGGGCATCATACACTTTTTGAGAAGCCTTCTATTTGCATTTTTATTAGCAAGTGTTACTTGCCCTTTTGCAGAGCGTTACCTATACTCGACCGTAGTTTTTGTAGTAAAGCGCAACTTGCTTGATGGTAGCGCTGCAAAGCCTATCTAACTTTCGACCACTCGACTGAAGAATTTTAACTTAATCGAAGCACATGAATTGTAGTCTGTCCTCGGTATGAGATAATGTGGACGTTATTTGGTGGAAGCGAGATCGAACCGAATGTGCATTCAAGTCACCTGACTGGAGGACTTTGGCTTAATCCAAGCGTATGAAATACATTCGGAACTTTGTATGGGATAATTTCACTAAAAAGATTGGTCGATAAGTGAGAAAAGGGAACGACTTACAACATGAGAAGATTTAGTGAGGATTCCAGGTATGCAGGTTCTATTAAACTCTTTCTTGATGAGTATCGGTTTGTATTTAAAGGAACAGGAAAACACGAAAAGCAGCAAGAAGAAAACATGGCGAAGAATTTTCTAAATGCCTTCAGCGTTCAACACTTTTTCTGCTTTGACAATTCACATAATGGGAAAACATATGAGATTCTTCTATTAGCACTTTGTTCCCATCACTGTGCTCAGGATATTTCGAAGCAGTAATTCCACTTCCTCTGCGAATTCTTCCAAATATATGAAATACAAAATAGATCTGATTACTTGGGAAATGTTTAGATAGCCCTGATCTGATAGCACACACGATTGGGATATTTTGTAAGACGAGAGAAAAGGACGAAGAGGCAGAGGAGGAAGAAGACTGAACCACGAACGCCTACAGAGTCGAGTCTTGAAATAGGTTGGCGCTCTGAGAGTCTGACAACACTTGATGAATAGCAAAACAAAGTCATTTCACTGGCATCCATTTCGAGCGATCCAGAAAACTGGTTACTAAGTCGTTGTCCGTTGAAAATAAAAATTCAGAATGCAACAACAAAGCCAATGTCATAAGCGAATAAAACCCAAACAACGCAACAATTGCAATCAACACGGTGCTGCCTACTTCGATGAGAAAAATTCAACACTAACAATTGCAATTCAGAAGAACTATTATCTATCTATGTCCCAAGATCGACTTTCTGTTAACCTCAGGATACACCTCAGGATATTTGTTTATTAGGATACAAGTGCTGACGTTTCGGCGGTTTCGCCTTCTTCAGAGCCGTCTATTTGTTGTAAGTATCTAAGTAAGTTGGTGGATAGCAGCCGTACAGAGTACTACATGAGCGAGGACTACATGCAACTGTAGTCACAGAAAAAAATGGAAAGTTATACAAATACCTGACGTGAAAAATCCATTAACAATCTTTACTAGTGACATGCCCTGCGTTAGCTAAGGAAATTTTCAGCCAGAAGCCATTAGCATTGCAAATTATTGAGCAAGATGTTTATAATGTTAGGAGTAACGATACTTTCCATATAAAGAGAATTTTTCTAGAATATTATTTAGCACTATGAATTCCTCTTAAGCGTTCACTAAGTAACTTTGAATTAAAGTACAAGAAAGAAAAAACGCTAGTGATATACTATCACAAAAAAAGCACCGTGATATCGATCGAGATTTTCCGCTTATATTTATAAATCTATCCAAAACAAAGTAGAGCGCGTGTGGAGCAGTGGTTTGAAGCGCCACTGCGGCACGCACGTGGAATCGATCTCTGCGTCCATGGCCCACCAAGCCTTCCATCCCTCTGGGGTCGGCAAATTGGTACCAGACTTGTCTGGGAGGATAGCGGCACTGGCTCGATACATCGGCAGGCCACCGCGAGTCATTGTAAAGGCCAGATATGCATTCAATCACCTCCAACGATACTTAATGAAGTCGAATGCATGGCGCATCCCTCAGGGATTGATCAACGCCGAGAGCTTTATCCTTTTTATCCGTTATCGCGTAGTTAGCTTTCATTGGTTATATTCACTTCTTTTCATGTTCACTTAAATCACCCTGAACAACCTAATACTACTCAATGCTTTATGACGCTGCGAAATTCATTAGCATTCATCAAGAAAATCCATAAATCTCACTGGAAGTACTTCAAATTTGGAACACTTACGAGTGAAGTGAAGAATATTTTCTGTGATATAATATTCGAATACTTTATTAAGTCGAATTTTCCACATCGACATATTTAAATAGGCTTCACAAGTTTATTGTGAATGAGCAAACAAATTGAAAATTGACCCCATTCACAGGCACAAAATGGTGACACGTGATTTCATCACAAGACCGATATCCACCATAAAACTTTACTTCGTCAATAAAGAGGAATCGAACGAGTGTCGACCGATTTGCAAACGCACATTGTATGTTCTTACAATCATTATGGAACTTTTTTTTCGTTCATCATCTTCATACTAAAAAGAATGAATCTAGACATTCGCACACACACACACACACACACACACACACACACCACACACACACACACATAGAGAACATTTATGGTGACGGCATAAAACTGTATGATAGTGAAGACATAAGCTTAATAGTAATTGTCTGAGTGTTTGTCTATTTGAGAAAACTCATCGAATTTGATTTTAACGATGAAGGGGAATCGAATAGAACAAAAGCTCAGCGCCGATATAGTGTTCATTGTTTGTTTAGATAGAACTTTGGCTAAAGAAAAATTTATCACAGAATTGCAAGAGGATCAAACCCACATCAAGCAGAATGTTCACAGTTTTTATGACTACCAGTTCTAATATAATGCCATGTATAACCACATCCGTACAGAAAAAAAAGAGGTTATCAAACCGTAAAGACCTTTCAAATTCCTAATATTACTGATCATTTAAGTACAGGAAATTGTATTCTCATCAGACACAACCCTTACTTCTTCACGATAACAAAAATGCTAACAAAAAGAAAAAGAAAAAGAAAGCAGATCGGTGATGGAAGAATCACAATAGGTCAAGACGAATACCAAATTAGAGATGTACCGTATCTGTATCACATAGGCAAAGTTCTGTACAGAACATATATTGATAGAAAACAAGGATAAAAGCAAGAAATGACATCTAAAAGTAACCATTTACCGGTCGATTTGAACACAAAGAACATCACATGCATTGAAATATCAAAATTTCGCTATGAATTGTGCACACCGGAGTCTCCAGTCGCGTTTCCATTGTATACTTCCTGAAATAGCTGAGTCATTTATAATAAACTGAAATGTACTGTAACTGAATTTCAGAATGACAAAAACATGCCAATGTTTTGATGAAAGTCCACAGTAAGCTGGACAACCGCAACTACTTAGGAATTCTAGGCCTAGTCGTTACAATAAAACTACCTCATTTCATGTTACCATAACGGAACAATTCCTTAGGGAGAAATCTTCTTTGTGTTCAACGAGGCTCTGTCCGAAATTCTGCTTAGTCTTGCAGGAACTTGTACATGATTCAATAACTATTGCTGACTACTTATGCTTTCACTACGTTGTTTTAAATAGGATTTTATAGCTATTTTAACAGTGTAATAAAAGACAACAGAACAGCAGATGATGAGTCTCACTTGTTCTTTAATAGATAACCCATATTATCTACTAAAAAATTGATAAAGGCCAAATGCGTTAGGCTATAATACTTACGTTATTGCAAATTTACTGTGGCTATAGCTAATTCCCTAATTTGGCTACAATAACTACTAATAGGACTAAAAATCTCTTGATTGGTTAGCTCACTTTGATCTCACACAGTTCAGCCTCACTGAAAACATGACTACGTATGCAAGTGAATAAGGAGTACCTTCGGTCGGTGATCTTCAGTTTCAGTGTTCGATCCTTCTTCATCAAGTACAGGCACCTTTACTGTCATATCAGCTACTAACGCATTCAAATCTTCAGATCCTAATGAAAACACATCACCGTTGGATCCCACTGATAAATGTGAAGTCTAAATAAGTAGTTCATTAGAAACCTAATTAAAAAAAACCAACAAGTAAAGTGAAAGAACATTTTTTAGGCCTAGTAGCATAAATTTGGGAAAAAAAAAACTGAAATCACGTGCAAATTTTTAATTAGAAATGAAGAAAAGGCGCACTAAATGCTATTTATTTCGGTTCTAAAAAATTCAACAACGATGAAAGTTATTATGGCATTGTCCTTTATGAATTGTACAATAAATATTCTCTATACGAAAAATCGATAAAGTAACACACATATTCTATCCATTACTTACAGAATCGTCGTCGACTTCACACACAGAAGAACCTCGAAGCTGATTTTGTGTCCATCCTTCAGCCTTCTGCAAAAATATTTACATAATTCCTTAAACTTGGGCAATGTGACATTATGAGAAAAAGTACTATTCAATCATAAACAGAAGGAATATGCAACCACAGTATGCTATATTATCGCCTGAAAAAATATTCGGTAGCAACCGCATTGACGATAACTGTCAAAAATCGACATTTTTCAATGGTTTTCAATGGATATACTCACTTAATAGTTGAACGGCCCGCCCTCACTGGTGGTGCGGGCCCCAGCATATTCTCCATTTAACGGAGTTTTGCATGTCTAGGCATTGTGGTTCCCTGTAGTCCCGAGGTCAGCCTGACCAAAGTCTACTCAAAGTCGTTACCACCACTGGCAGTCGCAGCCCTTGGAAATCAGAGGGAGATTTGCCACCGTGCGACTAGTTTGATACCAGGACGATGGTGGATCCTGGTATTGGTTTACTCTTAGCTAGGTTTCCTGATGGAAACGCCGGACTCCTTCTCAGCTTATGAGGTCGTGTCGGGAGGATGAATCCCCCCACTCTACATCGCAGCCTCACACCCAGGAACACCTCCCAACCACGACGGGGCGGTAAACCGTTAGGACGCTCAATGGATATGGATACGAAAACCAACAGCTGATGATTGCCCAGCTTTTCAGATGACTATAACTCTTTTAAAGCGTTTTCAATCACTCTTGTATCAAAAATTATTAATGCAACGACTACACGGTTGGTGGACTTCCTGTTACGTGGAATTTTCAGCCCTCACGAACCTGCTGATTTCTTGACAATAAATGATAAATTTTCATTATTTATATGATTGGTGGGTTGTCAACATGATAGTTTTGTAAAAGACTTTGTTCTGTCGCTCTACGGGCCATTATGCTGGTTGTCAGCATTTCAGAAGTGTTTTGTGACTTATGATGTCTTTATTTCGACACTCTTTATACCTACATATCCTTTACAGTGACCACGCCTAACTTAATTATAGCGATTAGAACAGCAATAACAGTGAGTCCAATTAGTCAACGACCTCGTTTGTGAAATAGTTTTTTATATATTTATACGTCTACAAAGCAGCATTTGGTGGCCTACAGCTGCCACCACAAGATCTAAGTTATCGATCGATACAAAAAGAAATGGAAAAGAGTTCTCGATACTGAAGTGAATCAACAGAAAGAAAAGGGCTCTTACATAGCCCATACGGGCCACCTAGGAAGCAGCGTATAATTCCATAGAATTTACACCCGTTATGTGTTAAGTAAACCAGTACCTACTGTTGTTTTACAAGACCACATCTTTTGTATTAGGAAAAGCCCAACTTGCTAACATGCGGTGTTATGGCAAATATTGTGCAAAGATAGAACAGCAAAAGTTTTACAATCTCGTCTAATATGGCTTAATCAGGAACTATTACCACAGATTGTGAGGTATTTAAGCAACAGAGTAGCAACACTAAGTGATTATATGCTCAGTAATGCTTGCGATTCAGTAAACCATCTGCTTTATCCTGAATGTTCTACCGATTAAGTCCAAACGATGAGTTACCCATTCGTGGAGCGAGGTTAAAGGACAAATTCTCCTACACAAGGCATTGTGATTTCGTTACCAAACCCTCGTTGCTCCCACACTTCCACTTGAACTCCGTACAAACCACTCATGAATTTGCAATATTAGTAATATGAATATTATTGCATTCGAAAAAAGAAATGAAGAATACATCACCTTCAGTTCAAGCTGAGTGATTGTCTGCCTCAGTTCTTGAACGGATTGCATCGCTTCTGAATATTTCAGTCGTTCCATGATGCATTGCTCATTAAGTTCGGATTCCCTCTGTACACACCGCTGTCGTTCTTGTCTTAACGACATTTCCAACTCACGTCTCATCTAAAACACTAATGCTGAGATTTATGTAAAAACGTCGCTAACGATCTTCAGATGTGCATAATTAAGAAAAGTGTTAAAAAAAAGAGAATGCAAGGTCTAATGAAAATTAGAAACCTTTTGCACGGCCTCAATTTCCTCCCGAACTCGTTTCATCTCATCATCTTGCCGCCGGAGTTGATTAGTACACACATGGTTTTGTGTTTCTAGTTCCATTACCTGACATTTCAACGAAAACATCAATGGAACCATAATGGTGAAGAAGGACAAGGAACCTTAAACATAGTGGCAAGCCCACCTTTTGACGCATTTCCTTCAGTTCAGCCAAATTGTCAGCTTCTTTAATACGAACACCCATGAGCTGGTCTTCTAACTCTCTTACAGTTATACAACCATCATCTCCATCTGACGCTCCACCGATAATCGAAGCAGTGATCTTTGCCAATTTCGCGCTGAAAGACTACCAATACCATGAGGAAAAATAAAAAAAAACACACTTGCACAAAATTTACGAAAAGATTAAATGTATGATAAAAGTTATATACGAATTTCACAGAATGGGGCGAACTGCGCCGCACAACACACACTTGGCCTCTGGTTTCACTAAGCGCACTGGTGGAACCACCTTTCTTAAGTCTCAAATGTCGACAAATTGCTGACGGACTTGTATGAGAGGATAAAAAAACTGAACGCATACATCCGTAGGCTTCTACAAGCTATTGTGTACGCCAAACAGGCATCCAATCGCCTCTACGATATTATGAAAGGAGCAGAATGCACAACGCACTCATGAAGGATAGACTAATGCTGGACGATTTACACTTTAAATATACGTTACATTTTCTCACATTACTAGAAAGCAAAAAGATTGAGGGAAAATAAAGAACTAGCGACCTATTGCGGTTCAATACGGTGCTGATATGAAACAAACTATCAGAGACTATCAGAGAGGGGCGCGTGTGGCGCAGTGGTTGGAGGCGCAACTGCGACGCGCACGTGGAATGCGCCCACGGCCCACCAAGCCTTCCGTCCCTCCGGGGTCGGCAAATTGGTACCAGACTTGTCTGGGAGGATAGCGGCACTGGCTCGATACATCGGCAGGCCACCGCGAGTCATTGTAAAGGCCAGATATGCATTAAATCGCCTCCAACGATACTTAAAGAACTCGAATGCATGGCGCCTCCCTCAGGGATTGACCAGCGCCGAGAGCTTTATCCTTTTTAGCTTTATCAGAGATTAAACAACCTCGCTGAGATACTTCAGCATCTCACTCTTCTAAACCAACTGGTGATAAACCCACCCACTAAGGAATAAATCATTGACGTTTGCTGGTCGAATCTCATAAAACTAAAGGATAAAGCTCTCGGCGTTGATCAACCCCTGAGGGATGCAATCGACTTTGTTAAGTACTGTTGGAGGTAACTGAATGCGTATCTGGCCTATACAATGACTCGCGGTGACCTATCGATGCATCGAGCCAGTGCTGCTATCCTCCCAGACAAGTGTGGTACCAATTTTCCGACCACGGAGAGATGAAAGGCTTGGTGGGCCATGGGCGCAGAGATCAATTCCACGTGTATGTCGCAGCAGCGCCTCAAACCACTGCGCCACACGCTCCCTGTCGACTCTCATAACATTATGTAAAAAACCTTTCTTCACATCCTATCGGATTTTCAGAATAATAAGATGATACATCGCTGTAAGGGTGTGTGTGGCGCAGTGGTCGGAGGCACCCTGCAAGACACAAGTGGAGTCGATCCCCGCGCCCATGACCCACCAAGACTTCCATCCGTCCGTGGTCGGCAAATTGGTATCAGACTTGGATGGGAGGATAACAGTACTGACTCGATACAACGGTAGTATACGGCCACCGCGAAACATTGCAGAGGCCATGTATGGTCCAGATATGCATTGAATCCCTTTTAAACGATGCTTAATGAAGTCAATACATGGCGCACCTCTCAGGGTTTGATCAACACCAAGAGCTTCATCCTTTATATCCCCGTAGATGATGATGGTCAACGGCGTCAACTTCTGCTCATTTAAAAATGAAATGTATAATGATATTATAAAAATGATCTATCCTGCTTTCAACACAGTTCCAAGAGCTAGAATGGGTACATTTTACAATAAAATGAATGGAAAACAATTCGTATGTTGCGGACTAGAATGAGTCACCATATTATGTAAAGGACAAAGAAATCGTTTAAGCAGTTAATGGAGATCCGACAAATATAATTACTGGCGGAATAGAACCACTGAGCAATTCAGCCGGAATCTTTTGGAAACTACTCTACAACCAACTTACTGATTCGTAAAGAAGATGGGTGAATTGGTACATTACGGCTCTAGAATTGGAAAAAAAAACATTGCTTTGTTGGAAGCAAAGTGCCTCACTGCATTTTATTAAAGTTAAGCATTAGTATAATGTCTGTACTGTATGTCCGTAATTGACAATAACGCTCTACAAAAGTATTTCAGCTCGGATTTTCTTAGAGAACGCTGAACTTGAATAATATAAGCTATCAATTAGTTCCTCCTTGAACATCGGCCACATTGACCTATGGTTCAGCACACTACAGTGGGTAAATATTGTTACTAGATATGGAGTTACAACTCATTGTAGCTTCATCAAAAGACACGGTCACGATGCTAACCAGTAATCCGACTTTTTTAGGTGAAACTAAGGATTCTGGTTAGAACAAACGGCAACTAAGAGGAAGTTTGAGACCAACCAGTAGATTCTACTCACGTAGTGCTAGCTAAAACATTTCCGACTCAAAATAAACGCATACTACTTACAGCAACGTTTTAAGAATGCTCTAATCGCACTGTATCACTAAAGGAGGCATAAAAGTAGCTCAGATGGTCACATAATGCTAGATTCACATAGCAAGTGAACTGCGGTGATCAAGTGTAAGATTGCCCAAATATGGTTCAACTAATCTTAATTCTTCAGCTTTAGAAGAATACAGGATTATAGTAGATATGAGAACACGAGAATATGAAACAACAGACCGTGCAGAATTGAGAGATGGTGTAGTGATCGAGTCAGCGGACGCAGTTTCGCTCTCAATTGAAGCCGATGCCGGATCAAATGCTCTCATATGCACGTACTTCTGAAAACTAAGTAATAATGTATTATTAGAAAAATGTTGCTGAAAGAAAACATACTGTCATAAAGACTCAAGTTCATCTTCAGTATTCAAGTATCGTAGATAAAAGTTAATGAATTTTACTAAATCAAATGAATCTATCACACAAATGATATCTGTACGGAAATGGTAGAATTATTGTTTGAAGCATCAGAAAAATAGTTGAACATTAATAAAGACAGAATGGATCACAGCACATAGGCTGGCAATGTCGAGGTTATGTACATTTGTTAGCCTCATATCAAAAAAACGAAACGACTATCGTAGAAACACTTTGGATTTAGCAAACTGCCTATTCTTCTCTTATTCAATGCTCTCAAAATGAAAAACGTTCAATTCCTAGATGACCCATAAACAGTGAAACTAACGCAAGTGTATAGACGATAGCTATTGACCGATAGACTAAAATTCTTCTACGAACATAAAAGGCAGCCTAACCGAAAAATGAGGAACGAGAACGTAATCACCATAGCGCGGCTAATTGAACGCCATGCTAGTGTCTCAGAATTCTCTAAAGAATGTAACCAATTGTAGTCAAATACAATGGATGTTGAGATATTTGCAAAACACAAAATCCAGGCCAGATTTGAACCTGAGATTACATTTTTCGATGGTTCACGTGTTACCCATTGCACCACTAAGGCCTTCGTTCTGCCTATCTCTCAGTCATTCTTTTATCCCAACGGTACCATTAGCAATCACCCATCAATAGTCAGTATAGTAATATGCATCAAAACACACAACTGTAACCAAATGCGTAGAAATACTACGTCCCCAATAAATGACACAAGTGATAACTAATCAATAAGAACGCCATTTTAAGAATTGGACCTCTTAAAGATTTTTAATCGTTACGCTTAGACATCACACCTATTCCTGCGAATTTTCGAGTTAACTTCTTCGAGAATTCAGAAAGAAAATGAACACATTTAATAACGTGCCGCCCAATGCTGTTCGAGTTCAGAAAGTCGTTGCCGCATCTCCTTCACAGCCAAATTACTTTCAGCTTCACGCATTTTCACTGAGATCAATTCTTCTTGCAAACCAGCAATACCTTCAAATGGCTCATGTTCGCGTAATCGTTTATTCGCTGCTTCAAGTTCCTAAAATGATATTTTTTTTTATCGACATGATGATATCGAAGATTTTTATATGGTATTTCCACTAAACACTCATTACCTAATACAGCTAAGAAACTTAAATTTAACAAAACATAACATCGCGTGGAGCTCATTTTACTAGGTAACAACCGGTTCGAAAGTCACGAGTTTGTAAAACAATCTTTACCGTATAATTTAACGTCGTTAGAATCAAAACTGCCGAGGGTGTATTTTGCCACTTAATCCTAAACGTCGACTACACATATCATAGCGCATGGAGAACTTTATTAGCCAAAGTGAAAAGAACAACACATGTTTACTGGCAAGACAGAGGCTTGTTTATTAAACCACAACATAATTGCAATCATCTGAAGTCCATGGATTTTTCTAAAGCACTTGTAGCGATGGTTTGGCTACAGGTTTTTTAGGTAGTTGCTTAGGTGCTTTGATAAATAGCAATCGATTTACAAAGACTCGAACAGTATGATTAATTCGGAGAACTTTCCCCACCGTTCCTGAAAGTTTTGCAGTAAAAGTTATTCTATGTGTTGTTGTCAGTTGAGTTGAGAGAACTGTTCCTTTTCAAATGATAGGTGCTCGTCATGGACGTTAAAGATCTCCGTAAATTTAGTCGATATCATTACAATGCTCCTCTCCTGGAATTTCAGCAAGACTGGGAAAAAGAAGAAACCATCACAACCGCTTTAAGGCAAAACTGGCTTCGTGAAGTACTCGGATGCTTTGCCCATGTCGAAACTGAACAAAATATCGTGGACTATCGTACAGAGCCCATTTCTCGTCCTATACCAAAACCCAGCTAGACAGTTTCCAGTTATCTCATTGAGTTTTGTTTTAATTATTAAAATATGTCAATTTTTTCACTTTCAAATTCTCTGTGGCAATGAGATTTTCGCGCCCGAGCTTCTTCATCTTCAAGACTTCCACCTCTATCAGGTAGCTTATGAAACCTGCACAGTCATATCGCAGTTCGGGATCAGCAGGAGAAGACAGCAGGAAAAGGCAAAAAGAACACTTAAATGATACAGAACTACTTCCCTCTTCTACATTATATAAATACATACCGCCCGCTTGGTTTCCAGCGCTATGATGCATGGGACGAAGCCTAATTTCATCCATTAGGCACGTGCTGGCTTTCCAAAAAATAAATGACAATCTTTCGATAATCAGTAGATACGACGGGAGAAAAAACTTTGTTCTATCACACTATAAGTATGAACGGTTTGTGTGCTACCCACTCATTTTGTGTTAATATGGTCTACCATTGAACGTGAATTCATGCTCAATGGTATGAATTCCTCCGAATCCTCCAACTACTTATATCTAAGTCGAGAAACCAACATGATGAACAACTTGGCATCAGAGTTGAGCAGAGGAAAGCGAGCGACTTGGGGAGCTTTCCAGAGCATCGAGGACGTAGTGAGGAGACCAAAGAATACCCGACTCCGTGTTTGCCTTTTCGACTCCATGATTCATCCTGCCTTAATATATGCGTCAGAAACCTGGTTCACACTCTAGCAGGATGAAATATCACTCGGCTTTATTGAACGCGCAGTCGAAGGGACGGTGCTAGGAGCCTCCCGTATCAGAAGAGTGAGTGAATAGATCCGAAGCCCCGATCTATGTCAATGACCAAAAATTAGAAAGTTCCTAAACCACTTCCGTTAAGTTTTTATTGTAGTACCATTGTACCCGTGTCGACGAGCTGCGCGTTGAGCGAGGTGGTTACAGGTGCACTGCAATGCACATGAGTTTGATACCACGCCCCAGCCTCATCAAGCGTTCCATCCCTTCAGGGTTGGAAAATTGGGTTCGGATCTGTGTGGAAAAATAACAGCGCCTAGAACTTTCCAATCCAGAGGCTTTACAGCACTATGTATGGATTGCCATTCCATGCAGTTGTGAACCAGTTTCTTCTCATTTGATGTTCCACTCAATTTCAACTTTGCTTCGCTGGGCCATAAAAAATATTACTTTCGTTGACAATTCACTGCTATTACAATTATTGTTATTAACGAGCAATATCTGAGCTACCACAACAGAAGACCTGTTCGACGTCGTTGATAAGAGAGGTCAGTGCCCCTTTCTCAACCACTGGATTTTGCCAGTAGAGCACTCATTCTTCTTAGTGTGCTGAAAGAGCGGGGTTACGGCTTTCACACGCCGTCAGTACACTCAGTCTCGGGCTTTTGTAAACCGGAGTGAGATTAGCAAACTCATGACTGGTGGACGCAGAGGCATAACGGAGAAGATTTTGAAGTAGAAGTTACGATCCTCGTGCAAGAATCGAGAACACAAGCGCGTAAAACTCTCGAGCCATTCTGGATTAATTCCAAGAGTCCGAAAATGAACTGCAGGGAGAAATTCCTCATTATCACGCGTGATACTGGGCAGTATGTAAGTCTGTTATTCTGATGGGACGGGCACATTACGTTTCCATGTGAACACTGCGCGGTTGGTCTCCACACAACACGTTAAGTGGAAGTCTTATAGAAAGCGGTGAGTGTGCAAAGACTTTGTGTTCAATGTGATCGAAATTTTGGTCTAGCATTTTCTCTGTTTGGTTATGGAGGTGTTTGGCCTTGTAGATTGCAGTCAACGTGACCTTTCCAGGTTCTGAAGAAGGAGAAATCTGCCGAAACGTCAGCTTGTACGTAAATAAAGAAATAAAATGACACCTCGTATTTGCTAAACAAAAGTACAAAGAATCTGGTCAGCCTTCGTGACTGTCAGTCGTCAGTTTACGAGCCGTTCTATACGTCTAACTGTCGAAAACAAAGTGGTGCCGACACTTAATGCGTATGAACGGCAACCGATGGACAAGAACCGTTAGTAACCGGATTCCTCGTAATGCCAAACGCACTGCAAGAAGACTACTGACCTTGATAATCAGAGTTCATCATGAAAACCCTGGGGAAAAAAACACGATGCTCAACGAGACCTTAAAGCGACCAGAACCACTTGGCTACTCTTGCACGCGACAAGAAGAAATGAAACATTTAATGGCGCCAGTTCGAGTCAGTTGACAGTCAACAGGATGGTAGGAGAGGTGATATAAATGATGGTCTATTACACAAACACATTGCTGTCAAAGCAACAGAAGTGTTTTGCAACTTATTGTGTGTTGATTTGGTCTTCTTTTGTACCCGCACATCCCTCACAATAACAATGATTAGTTTAATTATAGCGATTAAAGTTGAAATAACATCTAAATACTTGTGAAACTACAAATCAATGAACTCGTTCAAGAAAAAGTTTTTTGCACGTTTATAAGCGCAGAATGCCACTTTTCAGGGTCGATGTCCAATAGAACACCAGTGTTGGATAAGCTATCGAACGGCTACAAGAAATTCATGGAAAGGGTTTTCTACGTAAAATGAACATGACCTTTATATAACTCACACTGACCACTTGCGGCGCCGCGTATGATTGTATAGAATGCACACCATTTGTTATGGATTCGATTTTTTCGACATGTATTTACAAAAAATTAAGAATCATGGTTTGCCCCATACCTCTAACGCCTTGCCAATATTGTAACAAAATTTTTCGCAAGTTAATGGTAGCCTCACCATGCCAACGTGTCATTTAGCGGCTTTCTTTTTTTACGGTAAAAGAATTGCTATAGCGATCCGACTGATTCGATTAGAAAAGTGCGAATAAGGGAAAACGAATAAAACTACGCATTCAATCAATATACATGTAGTCAAAAGACTAATTCACTGGATAACTTTGAGCTTTTGCATATTCGAAGAGTCAACAAAGGATAGCAGTGGGTAAGGTTTACGCGAAAAACAAAACCGCTTTGAAATGGCAAGAGAACAGCGCATGATCAATATCAACGATTTTGCTGAAATAAAGCTACAGACTAGCCGGCTCATAAGTCAAAAACTTTTACAAGTTAAGAAAAATTTGAAATAATAACTAAGCGGTAATTATCGAAAATGTTACTCCATCATATCAAATTTAGCTTTTACAGAACAAGAATTTCGTGAAAAATTAATCGAATTTACTAATAGACCTTCTAAAAAGCTCTAAACAAGAAAAGAAAACCAACTAACAATTTTAAGAAAAACAAACAAATGTCAACAAATTCTTGGACCCCTTTCATCCGTTCCAAAATAAAAAAAAAACACTTCAACGACTCGTAAATATGCCAATTAATTGCTCTTCTCATATACTTGGATTGTGGGACGGTCCGTCCTCATTTTTCGGAGTTTTGCTGGTCTAGTCAATGTGGTTCCCTGGAGCACCGAGGTCGGCTTGGCCAAAGTATGCTTCAGGTTTTCACCACCACTGGCAGTAGCAGCCCTTGTGGATCAGAGGAAGATTTACCACCATGTGACTTTGACACAAAGACGGTGAAGGATCCTAGTATTGGTTTACTCTTAGCTGGCTTCCGGATTGAAACGCCGGACTCCTTCTCAGCATGAGAGACCCTGCCACGGGGATGAATCCTCCCGCTGTACATCGCAGTCCGACACCCAGGAACATCTCCCAGCCACGAAGAGGAGGTAAACTGTTGGGAGGCTTACCATACAGTATATACTTATCACACAATATATAGTATTCCTGAAGACAAATTAGATAGAGAAGTCTAGATTCCACATAAGAGAGACAGTTGAAATACTGTAGGAATACAGCATTTTACATCTTTGCAACATACATTGTGACCACCTGATTAGTACAAACACAACAAATGTTCTAAGAATCGCACAAACACTAATTTTCAAGAGTTATGTTAACGATTTCTTACCCTTTTGTAAAAAAAATCCTAGAGAAATCTCTTTTTTTTTTTCTAATGCAACGATACTTTCTTATAACGTATCAAATGCGCACTCACCAACTAGTCGCAACAGGTGATAAGTGTTTAAGTGTAATGAATGCAAGCATATTATCGCCCAATATAAGCAGCTTAAGCTTTAAAACAGTCTCGAGTAAGCTAAATGTACGGTAAGAAAGATGTCTTGGCTCAAACTAGTCATAAGGGCACATCTTAAGGATGGACGAAACTCAAGGATGAATTTCGGAAAACGAATGTAGACTGCATCTATCACAACGCAACATAAGTCAACGATTGCGTTCGACAGACTCGTATTTTACTTTACGCTAATGATTCTGCTAACAATTGATTAAATAGTGACGAAAGTACTTTTGCAATGCTGATCGGCGTTATTAGCGATTGAACCAAAATGTCTCTGTACAGCAGTGACGCATCATCGCTCTGTACTTCATGACCTATTTCCGTTCATATCGATGTCATCCGACCACCCATGTACTTCTCCTTACTCACCGATATACGAATTTTGCATTCCCTTATTGTGTTCTCATGATCTGCCTGACGATTGTGACTCTCGATGAGTTCTTGTTGAAGTGAATGAATGTGTTCGATCATACTCGTATCGTCCACTTGAACAGCCGCATCCATCATTTCACCATGACGTGAGCAGGATAACTCCCTGTAATCAATTCGTTAACTTTTTTCTCAGAAGCAATAGCATAAAAAATCACTCTGAACTATTTTTTTTGTGACATAAGATGCTTTTTGTAGGTTAGAATGGCGTCAAAATCTTAAACAAAGCTAGTTAATGGCTTTAAGACATTCGTAATTTCGATCTTAGTAGATTATTACATTCATGAGCCACAAATTCACTATGAACTTACAACAATCTGACTCTTTAGGCGCTATATCGAAAGCGTCAAAAATCGGGTTAACACTTCATATTACAAAAATTTGCACACCTAGATAGCTCAGTAGTAGTTTAGTAACCTTTTGCCCCTTAAATCACATAACCTTTAAAGATTATAGGAAAGAAAGGAAAACACGCCTTTTACAATACTATAATGAAAGACGAAAAAGAGAATCCGTCCTTAATTTAACAGCCCGTTAAGCACTATTTTCTCATATTATTACATCCAATAAGACAGAAATTCCGGAAATAAAGGACGGACTGTCTACAAAACAAATTTGGTTTCTTTCATTCGGTAGGGTTTCTTCTATTTGGTAGCATAGAGATATAGGTTAATCTTATAAATTGTACGAAAAAAGCCTGGGGAAAAAATTTTGAAAGACAATATCTCACCTTATAGTGTCGTAGGCTTGCTCCAGTTTACGATGAGCATCTGAGTTAATATCTCGCAATTTGTTAAGTTCATGTGCAATATTGATTGAGTTCTCTGCTTCCTGAGCCAAATTAACCTGGAACAGAATATCGCTTAGTGTATATTATACCTGACTGAAGTGTGAAATGTGATCAGTAGACAGAAATGGCGAAGAATTGGCTCCACTAAAGATAAAGGATAAAGTGTTCGGCGTTGATGAATCGCCTAAGGAATCGCTATGCGTTCAACTACGCTGAGCATCATTGGAATGATCGAAAACATGTTTGGTCGCCACAGTGATTTTCGAAAGCCTACTAATATATTAAATCAGTGTTCTCATATCCGAAGAAATGTATGACGATATGAATTTTCTGACCCCAGAAGTACTGAGGGGTTTCGCCATATGCATTCTGATTATGATCATGGAGGAAGATTTCTGCATCTTATTTAAATGTTTTCAATTAAAATTATCTGAACCAAACTCTGCGAAAAAGATTGACATCGAAAAAAAAAATCTTACCTGCCCCTTAACAAGCCGATCAGCAAGTGCCGCAGATTCAGCTTCCAGATAGTCGATTCGTTGCCGTAGTAGACGATTCTCAGTCCGTAGCCGCTGAAAAATAAAGAGAAAACATTCAGGTAAAAATGCCGTCATGATGGAAATGTTGTTCTTCCACACGTCATCATACAACTGTAATTAACCAAACTTTCAGAAGATCTCAAAATCTCCTTTTCTGACGATAACTGGCTGATTCACCAAGCATAATATTCACAGTTATCGGTTTCTGTTGTAACAGATGAAGTTCCACAGTGGATAATATATTGATGGACAGCATTTTATACACACATTTTTTTTCAGATGCAAGATTCTTTCTAAGTGTTTCAACGGAACATAAGCAGTTTAGAATCACTCATTTCAAGAGAAGAAAACGGAAAACAGAATGACTCGAAACATTTCTATCACATCATCATAATTGAGCTCCCTATCGAATGACTATATACGGTATTAATTCATTCCTAACAACAGCATTATTCGTCATCAGAGAAGAAACTGTTATGAAACTTTGGCAGCCACTCTTCGTAACTACGTCATGTTATTCTGTAAATCTCGTACACTAAGCAAACACTTATCCATGTACAATTCGACGTAAGAAAAAACTCCAATTCACTTCTAGGAAAACCAGACAATCATTCTCTGTTATTTATACATTTAACAAAATGAAAAATAATGATAGGCCATTTTATTTCCTATCTGAGAAACGTATACCTGTATCGTCCTTCTACTAATACTCTATCGGAAGTCAATTCGACGTGAATGACGTCACTCAAACAATGCTGTATTTCGGTCACCTGTTGTTAAGAAAACCGAAGAAAAACGGCTTAAATTAAAATACCATGAAAAACCAATGCAATTACCCTATACAAGTGAATATACCAAAAGTTTGACAGAGACTCGTTCTGGAGTGGTGCAACCAAAAAAAAGCACTATATCCAAAGAAGTAGCATATTGAACATAGACAGACATTGTCCATAATTGTTAGGATTTTTTTCCACTTCTCAGAACCTGTTAGTAATTAGACTGCTTTAACAGGCGTCGGTGGTTCAAGTAAAGACTAAGCAACACCGTAGTTATTTATGTCGAAGTAAAAAATCCCTATGATCTACGGTTTCGGATTCCATAATTAAGCAGTGTTCCAGAGATAATTCAACCTGTACAAATGATGTAGGCGAAAGGCAACAGGCCAGATAATCACAACGCACAGGAGATTAGCGATGGCCAATCATTGATGCGCAATGTAAGTGACCACGGTGGCACGAATAAATGAATAGATGAATCGCATACGATTCATATGTCGTTCACTCCCTCTCATAACTACCCAAACAAGCGATTAAGAGCAAATTTGTCGCAAATATGGACACCTTTTATCGTTTCAAATACGGAGCGTCAAACAAGTCGATAATTGTCGTACAAACTGGTTGTTGCTCTATCTGGTAGTGAAGTGGACGCCGCCAGCAATAAATCACAACATAAACATGAATGATTAACACGAAATGTCGCGCTTATCTCTAACATAAGATGTGAACACATATTGAAACTAATCGATATACAATAAGTGATTCGACTAAGGCACTTTCCTTAAAGTAAGAGATCGTTGCTTTGTGTGATGTCACTACGGTCTTGATGACTAAATGACAACAAAACCGATGAGTTCTTTCATTCCTAAACAATCTATCATACCCGATAGAATTGCTCCTACTTTGCTGTAATATCATCCTTTCGTTGATTACTCATTACGTTACACAACTTTCACTCTATTTAATCCAGCGACAGTAATCCAACTTCTTTTGAAGAAATCATCATCGATACACGACTGCTCGAACTCTTAACGATAAATTCCGAGATTTCAATAAACCAACCATATCATTAATCATATTTCTGCGCATTGAGATTTGTCGCGGCATCGTTAGTAGTTTAATCCTAACTAGGCTACAGTTTCTCTTCAACGTGTACCCAAAAGCTGACTTAAGAATCGATACCAAATTAGTCGATTTTCGATAAGCTTCTTTTCTCGTTTTTTTTCTTTTTTGTAAAAACAAGTAAGTCACCGCTTTTGAATATCATGAAAAATAAATTACCTTTTTGGTCCAAATGAACCTCTTCGACAGCCGTCGTTTCCAAGGTCGCATTGCTAGTAAACTTTGTGTTATCTATTTCATCTATGTCGTACAGAAAGAAGAACATGCAATAAATGAATCAGTTAATGATTAACTGAATGATTGAATGAGTGAATGAATGAACGACGAAGAGGAGAGGAATTAAGAAAGTCGGACGCACAGAGAGACGTTACCAGCAACGAGAAAGAGAACGAGAGAGGGCGTGGTACTCTAACGGTTGCCAATCAGACACTGACACTATCCTATTAGTCTTTTCTTAAACACTAACACCCAAAATTGTTCCCGTTTTCTTTTTTTTTCTCTCCTTATAACTACGAGTGGAGAAGTTCTTCGATTCAGGAACAAGTAATAACCTATTTAATAACTCTCGCGTACTTCAACGAATTAATCACAGTGTTAGATCATTTACCAGAAGAATCACAGAATACAAGGAAAGGATGAATAAAAGGGTCGATGAGAATGAGATTCGCTACCTCCAGACCAGCCAGCGCCAACGTTTACTTTCTGCAGGAAAGGGATATTTTCGATGCCCGAAGAACGAACAGGTCTTGCCGAAACATTCACCATCAATAAAACTGTAAATAAAATTCTAATAATCATAATAATTAGAAATATTTAAAATTTTCACTAAGTAGAATAAACAAAACTAGTTACATTGGCACTATTGGTGATGAACTTCAGAATCCATGTACAACTAGGTATATTGTAACATGACAGGTGGTTACGGTGGTCGATTGGTGGTGGGTCAGTGAGCAGTCACGATATCAAGTTACTATTGACTCACGAAACGTTCTCACTAACCGAACCAACTATATACTTTATTTTCTTAATATAAAATAAAAAATAGTCAAATTTATTAAGCTGATCCCAATAAGGTTACCATACAGTGCTCATATGTGGTGGTAGATTTATAGATGATGATTCTACCTAATTAGTCGAATTCGTTTCTGTTTCAGTTTCTCCAAAGAAAAACTGGAACTATTCAGAGTTAAAAGGAAAAGAGAAGACTATCATGAATGAAGAACATCACCAAAGAAACATTGTCGAATAAAACATGTGATTCAGAAGTTGGAAGCATGGATGAAATGAAACTTCTAGTGAAATGCCAAAAATCGTGAACTTGCGGACTTCGCAAGAATAAGTAAACAGTGGAACATAATGGGACAAGATTTGTGTGGGAACAAGACACAAGTAGTCACGTTGTGGCGATACAAGCTATCATTTTACTCCAATAGATATTAACGTCCATCAAATGAACCACCATTCAGTGTTAAGCTCTTACACTTCAAAACAAATCTGTGGCCACCATTTTATTCTACCCATTTTACTTCATATCACCTTTTTTTTTTAGGTCTCAGCTTTTTCTCCAACTAACTCGTGCTCTATACTATATAAATTTTTCCACCATTTTTCCAGGTCTCCATTATCATTTCAGCACTAGTTCTACCTCTCACTCGTATATCAATCTACTAACTAACATCAACTTCCCAGGAGTCCAAGGTCGTTCCAAGATATACTGAAAACAGGCTCAGTGATTACTGACTTGAACCGATAGTGCAGAGATTTTGAACCAGTTCGGTGTGCAAAAAAAAAAAACTCTACATGACCACATTTGAAAACTGCCATTAAAATCGGAAAAAGAAAGCGAAGTCGGTAGAGAACACCAGCGTGAAGTCACAATTCTAAAAGATGTTAATAATCATCGTTATTGTAAACCATGCTAAATATTCTCAAAATGCCCACACCATTTTAGTATAGTGGCTACAATAAAGAAAAATCGTAACAAAACCATGTCCTAAGCCCGTCAAGTGGTAAACCTTCCTTCAACAAAGCAGCGACAAGGCCAAGCTACGGACATATGGTGGCGCTAATATCTCTGCTCAAACAAAAGCATGCCGAGCTATCAACATAGCAATTAAATGAAAACAAAAAAAAAATGCTAAGATTCGCGCTGTTAGTTAGTGAAGAAATGAAAAGAAGAAATTGAAAATGAATTAAAAGTTAAATAACAATTAAGAAATTAAGCAATAGATAACGACTATAATGATATAACTCTTTGACGAAAGACTTCTAAAGAAGCTAGAACATTTTTGTAGAGTTCGTATAGAAGACCTCCAACAAAATCTCACGATTCACTTTACAGAGAATGTCAATGATTAACTGTATCGCCTCCATGCCTTACGCAATTTCTCAGCCATCATAACATCTCACGCAAAAAACGGATGTCACAAGGATGTTTGTGTTACAATAGCTGAGTCATATAGTTAGTTAGACGTAGCACGATCTCTAAACCGTTAACAGATATCTCTACAACAGAACAATAAACCATATACAATTCTTCAAAATGAGGGAATTCACTGGCAATATGTTCACTTTTGAAAGCCATCCTCTAGAACAAATGCGTTTTCATCTGATCGAGATCGAACACGAAACGATGGCTCAAACGTAAGAAGAGAATCTCGCAACGCAGTAACTTTTTCGAATAAACGATTTCAACCAACAAAAACAAACATCTATTTCCTAATTAAATAGGAAATCTACTTCATCAAATAAATAAATAAAAAAAAATCATTCGAAAGCATTTCGCCAGAATAGCAAAATATCGAAAATTTCATAGATTTCTTTCCATGATCAGTGTAAGTAAAAACGTTCCTCGTACACCGTCAACTAACTCAAGGTCAAAGTAGACTCATGAATTTCTATTCGCCTGATGTAATAAAGACTGTAATGAACACTTATACACTTAACTTAGCGAAAAACTCACTCGTAATTCAACAGCCTCCTCTTGTTCTTTTGTTCTCTTTGCCAAATAATCTTTTTCCAATCTGCAAATATCGGAAATCAATCAATCAACCAATCAATCACTGAGATAATGATATCATAGTAGATCAATCAAATTTCCATATTTTTCATATCTTTAAGAAAAATTAAACACTTAGAGTTTCGACTACAACCTTAATTGGGTTCAATGCCGATGTGGGCTAATCAGATCAATTCCGTTGACGGGTTATTGCTGATGGCACTGATTGATAGAAAACTAGATGAGAGACAGACGAAACGAAGGACCCGCATGGTGTGGTGGTGAACGCGTCAGACCCCGGAAAGGGTAGTAGCGCGTTCGTTCCTCAGTGCGGACACCTGCTGTCCGGAGTTTTGTAAATATTTCAGCATCATCGTGGTTGTATTACACATAATCCCCAGTCGTGAAATATTGCAATAAACAGTAGGTAGAAATAAACTTAGAAGTTCGTCATAGCACTTTACTCCTCATTACAGACACACATTTAAAATGTAAAAGAAACTAAAAACTTGATTGGATAGCTATTTTGAGAAATGGAAACGCACGATGCTTCCCACACGTTCAACTAGACTATTAGATGACATGACTCTGTAAATGTAGCTAAACAAGCACCTTCATAAGAAAAAGATAGCCTAGCCTTGCCGTTTGAGTTAGCAAGAAAAAGATAGCCTAGCCTTGCCGTTTGAGTTAGTAAGAAAAAGATAGCCTAGCCTTGCCGTCGAATCATCAACTTAATCATTACGCAAAATATTTTAGATGTGTTTGTGATTGTTAGCAGTATAGAAATCGTAAACGTACTTTTGCCTGAAAATAAAAACACACATAGACACATAATTCACGGCAACACAACGACATTAACGCATTCACGGCGACATGCATTGATTTCAATGCATCTGTGCCCAAAAACGTTCATGCCTCCCGATTTTCAAACAGCAGCGTTCAGCTCATATTGAGCTTCCTAGTAAAATAACAAACAAAAAAATTTGCACATTTTCTCTAAAAGACATAAGATTGACTTCACTCTACAGCTACTAAATTCTAGCTTTTCGAAGGCCAAAAAACGCATTTTCACAAGTACGAAGGCGACTGAGTAGTGAGAACTACGTAGACAAAGACATGGTAGGGCCCCTAATCGTTTGTGACTGCCATGTTTGTGCTAAAAATTCTAAAAATATTAACTTCGTTTTCATTTTTCTCTGAGCTTTAAATTCAAAACAACTTTCAAATAGGATAACATCTTTGAACAAAACACTGAGAACGGTAATTCACCGTCTCTGCTATAAAGCCGTCAAATCCATAGATCTCCAAATACTCTAAATGAAGTCTGAAAAAGCATTAAACTAAATAGAAGTAAAACTTGTATCTCTTCGCTTGCTACGTGGTGTTGTGGTGTTACAAGCTTTGAAAAAACAAACAACAATAGCCCTAACAGCCGCCTGTACTCGAATTTCAAAAAAAAGTAAGGGCCTGTCTCCCAACGGTTTACCGAATCATCGTGGCTGGGGGTGTTCCTGGGTGTCGGGCTGCGATGTACAAATGGAGAATTCATCTTCTTGGCAGGGTCACTCAAGCTGAAAAGGAGTTCGGCGTTTTCATCAGGAAGCCTAGCCAAGAGTAAACAAATACCATGATCCACCACCGTCTAGGTATCAAAGTCGCATGGTGCCGAATCTCCCTCTGATCCACAAGCGCTGCGATTGCTTGTGGTGATGAAGACCTGGGGCAGACTTTGGCCACGCCGACCTCGGGATTTCAAGCAATGGCTTAACCAGCAAATCTCCGAAAAATGGAGATTATGCTGGGGTCCTCACAATCATTGAGGAAGTGCCATTCAAGTGTCAAGTATCAGGCATCAAGTAAGGATATGATCTCAAGCGAGGCAATTTTTGTTTTCATGCTTTCTTCGAAGAAATCATCGAGGCTAGTTAATCGCCTCGAGAAAAATGACTCGCCGGTAATGAGTTGCATACATGAATGTCATCTACAGAAGGAAGAGTTAAATGAAAAGCACTAACCTTCGCATTTTTCTCGGATTTAGTTGGACTTTATTCGCTACCACGAACAACAAATCAGCGTCATTCTCATAACGTTCACGAATGTCCCGTTGAAAATACTGCAATATTTCATACTACGACAAGAACCAACACGGTTGGAATCATGCAAACATGAATAAAAACACAACGGAAAAATTTTCATTGGATTCCACAGAAGTGAAAGATACAGAAAACTTGTGCCGAATACTTAACTAGTTCGGTCTATCTAAGACCGTAGATAACTATCTATCTGGTTTCAAACACTCGAAAAGCGAATATTCAGTCGATCGAATAGCACTTTTTGCCAACTTATGCAACGTGTTGAAATATTTTATAATTGTATGAGAAGGATAAAGCACAAGGCATTGATCAATTTCTGAGAGATGCGCCATGCATTCGACTTCACTGAGCATCGTTGGAGGTGTTTGAATGCATATCTGGGCTTTACAATGACTCGCGGTGGCGTGCCTATGTATCGAGCCAGTGCTGCTATCCTCCCAGACGAGTCTGGTACCAATTTACCGACCCCGGAGGGATGGAAGGCTTGGTGGGCCATGGGCGCGCAGATCGATCCCATGTGTGTGTTGGCGCCTCCGACCACTGCGCCATACGCGACCAATTAAGCTCTATATACTGAAAAAGGGCGCGTGTGGCGCAGTAGTTGGAGGCGCCACTGCGACATGCACGTGGAATCGATCCCTACGCTCATGGCTCACCAAGCCTTCCACCCCTCCATGGTCGGCAAATTGGTACCAGACTTGTCTAGGAGGATAGCAGCACTGGCTCGATACATCAGCAGGCCACCGCGAGTCATTGTAAAGGCCAGATATGTATTCAATCACCTCCAGTGATACCTAATGAAGTCGAATGCATGGCGTATCCCTCAGGGATTGACCAACGCCGAGAGCTTTATCCTTTTATCCATTATACTGAAAAATAATGCTTAAGTCGGTCGCTATCTTAAATAGTTGCCTCGTTTCATCACTGTAGTTAAATCACATTTTTATCAAACTGGTGGTAGAGGTGGTGGTATCAAGTGGTAGAAGAAGGAAATTCAGAAAAGAGATTTGTATTCTGGCACACCGAAAAGAAATCCATAACAGAAAAACAAAATTGGACTTCCCGCCACACCTTCAGCATCCCTTCCATATCTAACCGAAGCAGATCAATACGAGCTTGTTGTAGTATTGACATCGCTATACGGAATATAAATTCCATACCCTAAACAAAAAAAAACAGCTGTTTAATTGCTATACTTCATCTATACTTTCGTAGAAAGTTTGCTATACTGGTAGACAAATGGTCTAACTATGAATAAGACTTCTTATTGAAGCAATTCCTGTAATTGGCTTTCCCAACTTCTTGGAAAAGACCAAAATTCAACAAAGAATAATTGTATAATTCTACCACAACGTTGCTGAGATATTTGCAAAACTCTTGACCGCAGGTGTCTGTGGTGGGGAACGAACACGTTGTTGTCCTTTCCGGGAAGTAACGCGTTCACCACCACACCATGCGGGTCCTTCGTTTTGCCTGTCTATCAGATAGTTCTATTGATCTTTCGCCCTCAGTGCCATATCTCAGCAACGTTGTGGTTGTGTTTCGCTTAGTAACCTGCCGTGAAAATTGTAATTTTTAGAAGGATATCCTGATCCATAATTAAAACTACCAGGATAAATCATTTCTGATTTTTCTGTGCCCACATCATAAAACATTTTTTAGCACAGACTGAACTCATTGTTACTACCGGCCAGTAATACAAAGTAAAATACAGAAAAAGGAAGCAAATCGGGACCTAGACGCTAACTGCTAACAACTTTGTACTGAGCCCCGAAGATGAGTAGAGTTGATGGGAAACGAATGTTGCTATCGAAGATAGCAATTTGAGCGGCTAATTAAAGCAGATCCAGTAAAAACCGTTGCAACAAAAGAGACATTCTGGGAAAATCGATAAAATATATTAAAACCTGTAAGGTTTTTACCACCGATATTTCCGAAACGTCAACCTACTCTGCTGAAACAGAAAGCGCTGCTAGGCACACTCTAAATGTTAGGTGAACTGACGAACGGTAATGAAGTAGCGAGTTTTCTACTACCAAAAAAAGTTTTCTTCATATGATCAATACTCTGTTAATAAGAAGACTGCCTGCACAGAAAAATGTTCTAAAACCAAACCACTGCTTAGAATGCTCTCAGAAGATTGGTTGGCCCAATATAGTCTAGAAGCTAATAAAGGACAAACATGCAACTCGATGAGAAAAATGAAACATGAACGGGGTATGTGTGCACGAATTTAAAGGGCAAGATCGACATTAATTACTGGTCATCCTTATATCTCTTCCTCTACAACCGGGATTTTCGATAGATTTATGAAATAAAAGTATCTAAGAAAGTAAGAGGAAAGAAGGAAAAGAATCCAAAACAGAGAAAAGAGTGAACGTTTGGAAAACTGTAATGAACTAACTATAGGGAAAAGTAGAGTCAATATTTCCATTTACCTCGACTAGGAAACAATCCATGATACGATTTGCTATTTCAATTGGCAATGTGGTTGTGAATAAGGTAAGAAACCACGACGAAGCATACATAGACGTGTCAAATCCCATGTTGTTAAAGTGACTATGAAGATCGGGCATCTGAAAAGTCAAATGTTTTCTCTTTAGAGTCAAAGACATCTTACACATTCTTTTCGCCACTTTTTTTTCCTATACTCCACTGATTCTTAGGCAGTCAGAATCGAAATATCTACATTTACCTCCATTAATATCACTTTTCCAATCTAATATTCCAGTGTCATTGGTAGCAATTAATTTCTAGGTACGACGAATGGTAAAAAGGAGTAAGATTCGGAATAGAAAGGGGGAAAAGCTGATCAGAACAAGGAGACGGCAGCGGAAGCATTGAAATCTTTGAGGATCTACAGTTGGCTATCCATTTATAACCGCAGACGTCTTCGAAGCAAGAAATAGTAGAAATATTTCCTAACATATGTTAGATTACAAAAGGGCTCAAAATTTGCCCAGTCTACTATGACATGATCATGAAAGTACCATCCTTAAATATCCTATTTTCCATGAAATCCTTGTAATTCTCAAAAAGTCACAGTGAAGAAAATTTCACTACATTCGCATAAAGAAAACATTGGACTGCAACTGAACTTGTTGCTGTAAAAACTTCTCAAAAGTATGTCTAGTAATCGGAAACGTATAGGGTATTCTTGAATTTATGGATTTCTTCATGGCCTAAAACCTCGAAGGATTTCTCTGAAGAATGAATGCTGGAAAGACAACCTCACTAATCTAAGGATAGGCAAACACACCTGCTCTTGAACCAAACATTCTAGTTGGAACATACACAAACCCAAATCCGTCATAGTGGGTTTGTATAATTCCCGCAGACGATAATTCTCCATTAAACGAATAAGTACAGCAAATGCTTCTTCTTCAGGCATCTATAAAAAAGAGAAACAATAAAGTAACCATAACAACCATAGTTCCACAAAAGTCATGAAGCAGATGGACGATTTCTAAAATTGGAAAATACAAAAAAACACCACAAGACAAAGGTGAAATTTAAAAAAAAAAGAAACATACTTGCATAAGCAACAACCCCACGATGAACGCGCTGCCTTGACAATATCCTACCTCCTTGTCGTGTATTGAGTAAGCCTTAAATAATGTAATATACTGACCTTAAAGTAAATTTTTTACACAGAGCCCTGAAACACTCTCAGCTTCTCTGTCTGATAAAGCTCTAGAAAGCTCTACAGCTCTCGGCGTTGAGCAATCCCTGAGTGATGCGCCATGAATTCGACTTCACTAAGCATCGTTGGAGGTGATTGAATGGATACCCAGCCTTTATAATGACTCGCCGCGGTCTACCGATGTATCGAGCCAGTCCTGTTATCCTTTCCGACAAGTCTAGTACATATTTGCCAACTCCGGAGGGATGAAGGGCTTGGTGGACTAGGAGCGCGGGAATCGATCCCGTATGTATTGCAGGGCGCCTCCGACCTCTGCGTCGTACCTGCCCATTCTCTCTCTCTCTCTCTCTCTCTCTCTCTCTTTCTCTCTTTCTCTTTGTAGTTTCAACAATAATTCGACTATGAATTCAATCTCCGTATTGTTTTAATTCTAGTACATGTTTAGAATTACACAACGGATGAGCATGTAGCGCAGTTGCTGAAGGTGCCCTTTAAATAAGCACCTCGCTTCTGGTCGATTCCGAACCGTGGGCTTACCAAACCTTTCATACCTTCTGAGTTGGTAGGGGAATCTTGTCTTGGAGGGTAGCCACACTGGTTTGATATGTCTGAAGGCAACCATACGTCATTTTAAAGCTCAGATATGCATTTAATCACTGTTAACAATATTCGATGAAATCGAATGGAAGGCGTATCCCTCAGGAATTGATCAACGCCGAGCCCCTTATCATTTATTTTATCCTTTATGGATACTTAATGACGGGAGTACACTGCGACTTTGACTGAACTCTGTGCTCTGAGCAATGAAGCATTTCAACTTTTTTGGGATTGACGAAACGGTAGCCAACTTATGTGCAAAAGATTGAAACCATAGTTGTTCCTCATTTGATGACACCGTAAGCTGTCTAGGCAGAGAAGATTACATTTGTTCATATAGCGCATCAGAAATGATCACGAACACATCTGAAACCTTTTGCCTTCTTATGGTTGGTATTCTCACTGCTCCTAAAGATCACGATGATATCTCAAGCTCGCCAGGCTATCCCGTGCCAAATGCTACACACCTAGCTCGGCTTCGGATGAAAATGTTGAACCCTTTCTCGAATCCAGTTCGGGAATGATTCTCCGGATATACATTGCAATTCGGCACTCAGAAACATCTCCCAGCGGCGACGAAAGGGTAATACTATTAAGACTCTGATCTCAACCCACTATTTGCAATGAATGAAAACATCAGCACTTACTATTTTACTTGGCTTCAGTTTAGTTTCTGTTTATTCATATTGATTTGTGAATAATGAAAGAATTAGTGCAAAATTCATGTCCTACATGCTATGACGAAACGCTTTCAAACTTTCAGGCTTACTAACAACAAAATGAATGATTTGAGTTTTAGCACTACCAATCTCAATAACGGTAGATTTGGCTTACATCACAAGCATTTTTCCCAATGTTCAGCATTATGTATGGCAATTCAATACCACATCATTCATTTGGTCCGAATATGGATGAACAGAAAAAGATCTACAAACGGCTCCATTCATTTCGTTGCTCTTCAAGGCCACATTAAGGCTGATTCCCGTACCAAAAAAAAAAAAAAAAAAAAAAAAAAAAACAAGCGAAGAACAAGGCAAAACAAGAACAAATCCATGCTATGATGAGATCGCATTGATAGAATCATTACCAAAGACGTAGTTCACTATCAGTTCTGCAGTTTCCGTTGACCAATAGGAAAGTATAAAGGATATTCAGACATTCATCATTCAATTCATTCGAATAGTTGATCATTAACTAAAGTCTATTAACCAGATTGAGAGAAAAGTACTTCATATTCAAAAACAATTCTTCGATGTGTTCGATTGTTTTTAAGAAACACTAAACACTGGACATTACAGGATAGTTTTCTAATAGATAAAATCTCACTATAGAAATATATAGGGCGCGTGTGGCGTAGTGGCTGGAGGCACCACTGCGACACACACGTGGAATCGATCCCAGCGGCCATGGCTCACCAAGCCTTCCATCCCTACGGGGTCGGCAAATTGGTACCAGACTTGTCTGGGAGGATTGCAGCACTGGTTCGATACATCGGTAGGCCACCACGAGTCATTGTAAAAGCCAGATATGCATTCAATCACTTCCAACGATACTTAATGAAGTCGAATGCATGGCTCATCCCTCAGGGATTGATTAACGCTGAGAGCTTCATCCTTTATAGAGATATATTTGGATATTTTAAAGCAGAGAAGAAGGAAAAGAACGAATCAAAAGAACCTCCTTTACAAACCTTCATAACGTTGAACAACGATGCTTGGCCACGACCTCCATCCTTAAAGAATTCGAGTTCAGGATAGGTCCGTGAGATATCACGATGGACGACCTGAAGACAAGATAAGAAGTGGTACCGTATTTTTGGAAAAGAAAAACATATAAGTTAAAACACTTAACGAAAAAGTCAATACAATTGTTAAAGTCAGCAGAAATCTTAACCACTGCCATAGTAAACTAAAGCATGTAGATAAGATTTGTAAAAACAACACTGTTAAGGCTGACAAATAAACGTTTAGGAATGTCTCATAAGTGTAAAAAAAAAACTACTGTAGATTTCTGTTACGCACTTCTAGGGATTAGTTTTCAGTACGTGGAAATTCAAACCGAGAGTGTGGAGCTAGAACTAGAACATAAATGATAAACCCTAACACTAACTTAAAGGGTATTTTCTTAACAAATCTCGGTTTCTTATGAAGAAAACCGTATCCGATATCAGCGCATAGTGATCTTATCAGCCGCGCAATCACACCTAGAAAAGCGCTACGTATCCTACACCTGATCCCGTTCCTGAAAAATAAGAATACTGAAACAAAAACCGAGTCGAAATATGAGATCTCACATAGAAGCGATACGGAACGAGCATTAGATTACCAAGTAAATACTCATTCTAGAAATTGTTTACTACACTACCTTACAGGATCGAATACTACTACAGTCATTTCAGTTAAAATCAATTTAAAGAATAACAAAAAAAAGGAGAAAAAATAAAAACATTTCTATTCAAAAGACGAAGCCAATAAATTGATAGTACCGACTTTTCTTTTCACAATAACCGACACTCTGATTACAAAGTGAATCTGGCAGCGTCGGAAAATTTTGGGCTGTTGCCTTAGTAGTATCGATTTTTCCCCCAGATATTAGCCTTATTTTATTCCTTAATTGAAACTTAGGAAGGATTTGACACATTAAGAAAAACTTAATACTTAACTCAAATGTAGGTGTCGTCAACACTAACGTCAATAGCGAAAACCAAAAGAAAGGAGTTCGTTGAGATCTATGAAAAACGAGAAAGTCATCGTTATAGGACAATTTCATCTTATTTGATACTTATATAGATTTCAACTGCTTTCATGTTAAACAACAAAGTCCACTAACGGGCTTAAATATTTGTTTTATTAACGTTTAAAACCTAACTATATCCGGAAATGCATTGAGTTCAATGCATAACGTTGCGGTAGCATACAAAGAGGCAACAATTCGTAATAGAACAATCAGATTTTAATCGCTATAACTGCCTTTTTTTTATTAAATTTTAAGCTATTTAGCACATCTGAGATGGGAAACAAAGATAACGGAGCCAATAAAATGACGACCTCAGAATCATGTGAGCATATTCAAGTTATTTAAGATAAATACCTAAACAGAATGACGACTAACGAGACGGAACTTTCAGCTGGAAATACACAGTGTTGTCTTAATTATTTTCATATCACCAAAACGAAGATATGATACTTCGAAACGAATGCGTTCATTCTTAACATTACAATCATGGCATGAAGCACCAAGCAATCCTCTAATTAGGGTAAACCAAAACCTTAAAACTCTACAGAATATAATTCAGCAACAAAATTTCATTGATTACTGCCTTCTAGTGGGCTAAATGTTTCACGTGTTCATTGTTCATGTCCAACAACAAAGATAGGCCATTAATAGCCTAACATGAATACGACTAATTTGTACTGGCTAACCTTTTTCATCATCTTCTTTTTCCCCCATTTTCTCATTGAAAACAACAAAATCTATTCAATTTCTTAGGGATATATTTAGCTTCTCTAAATGATGACTAGAATCCCTGAAACATGTCATGATATAGATCAATAACGATTCGGTGCAATGCCATTTGACTTTTTATGAAACGTAAAAAGCTCTATGGAAATTGATGGCAATTGTGAGAAAAGCACCAACATCAACGATGTCTATAAGGTAATACATTAGTTTTTTCCCTGTATCGAAGAAGATTCATAAGCGGTTAGATCAGGAGAACGGAAACCCATTAGCAAGATTTTCATCGTAGTATTGGGAAAGCCTGACCGCTAAAGCGTCCATCGAACAAATTCCCAAACAAAATCACGAGCTACGCATTTAAATCTTAATAAAACAACTATACGAGTAAGTTGTATAGTGCTGAGATATTTGCAAAACTTCGGACCGCAGGTGATAGAACTAGCTGAGAGACAGGCGAAACGAAGAACCCGCGTGGTGTGGTGGTGAACGCGTTACACCCCGGAAAGGACAATAGCGCGTTCGTTCCCCTCCGCAGACACTTGCGGTCCGGAGTTTTGTAAATGTCTCAACATTACGCAAGTTCTATTTCGCAACATACCCTCCCATTAGAAAGAATAGGCAGTAAATAAAAAGATTAAGATTGTGATTATACGAGTAAGCTGAAATTTATTACACTATTGGAAAGGATAAATTATGAACTATTTTCGATATTTCTGTTTGTCGTCGATAAATCATAAACTCAAACGATTCTTAGGTTAGATATTTTCCAAACGTTTAGGTCATTAGGTCGTTCAGGTCAATAATATCAGCCAAAGAATTTCCGTTCCACTTTGTTTAAACAAAGTAAACTTTTTCTCGGTGAATATCCATTCTCCTATTTTCAATCACAATTCAACTAATACTATCCATTTTCCGTTCATAGTTAGTAATATGTTCTAGAAGTGAAGCTTTGGAATCTACAACCTTAGAGCACTAACGACAGTCCTAAGAATTGATTTGGAAAGCTTTACTCACTTGGTGTGAGCACACTACGAACGATAAGGTTAGGTGCCCCATGAATTACTGTAGGTCACCTCCATTTCCATTCCTTTTTCACAGATATATCACTATTCATCATACACTTCTGTTGATGACATCGACGGTAAACAGCGAGACCACATCGAATTCGGACGCGACCGATTGTTTGAACAGGAAACCAGCGGTTTTCGTTCTTTACAAACTAGACTGGCTGTTTTTTGGTCATCATGCATTGGACGGAACAGAGAAATGTGTCACGTCTTAAGGTTACACCTGAAAACCAGCTACGAATTAGATTACAGATGTGTTGAAGCAATTACATCGATATCGATCACTAGATTTAGGCTGAAATCTGTTATCACTTTCATACATAAGTTTAGTCCATGAATACAAAGCAGCGCTTCATCCCTATAGTGCACGAAACGGTGCTAATATCTTGGTAATGAGATGGATAAGAACTGAAACGCTCTGCATTTTCGACGTGTGTTCTGCATATGCATAGAAGTCAATTGCAAGATGAGAAAGCAAAAGAAAAAAAAAAGAGACAAAAGAAAAGAAAACAAAAATATTAGTTAGCATAGATGTTTCGTTCAAAAGTCGGCAAATCTATGTGAATAACACGGCTGTAAAGTCGTCATTTATACGGCGTAATAAACACACCGTATGTACTCGATAAGCACTCATTCGTCCCTTCTATGGTTAAATCAAAATCCAACTTTAGGAAAATAATCAGCCCTTTTTACCTTCTCATAAACAGATGATTGCCTCATGTAATCCGAATATGCTTCATGTATAGACGAAATGGATGCGTTTGAAAGCAGTTGCCAAGCAATCGTTCGAAAATGTTGTGGTATACCTCGTTTCACTAACATCTGTAAACAATTCACAATCATATGCAGTTAATGTAGTGTAATAATGGTTAGTGGTATGAAAAAGTCAACATGCATAAACGAATATGTTCGATGCTGTAAGAACAACAACAACAACAACAACGCCAAAAACAACAACAACAACAACAACAACAACAACAGTGGCATTCTCCCAGCTAAAAACATTTCACCTAAAGATACGAAGCTGAACACCGGTATCGAATCATGAAGATATCGGTGATTTTTCAATGATGCTAAGATATTTGTAAAAGTCCGGACCGCAGGAGCCTGCGATGGGGAACGAACGCGCTATTGTCCTTTTCGGGAAGCAACGTTGATTTTTCTCCCAATATTTCACTATCTCGGGGCTCAACCATCATTTTTTTTTTGCACTTCTACTATCAACATCTACTATTACACATATATTTCAGTTTATATTTCAACATACTTAATTGTAAAGGTAAGCGAAAAACATACAAAAGAAACCGTAACAATAATAAGATTTTTGTGAACATGTTAAAAGTAAAAGCAGCTGAGAGAAAGGCGAAACAAAGAACCCGCATGATGCAGTGGTGAACGCGTTAGCACCCGAAAAGGGTATTAGAGTGTTCGTTCCTCACTTCAGTCACTTGCGGTCCGGAGTTTTGCAAATTTCTTAGTATGGAAATATAACGATAATTTAGTTGTATAAGTTTAATCAATCATTCAATCCTTAGCGCCCATTAGGATGCAAATCGAGTCGCGATCGATCAGAGTTTGTTGTTTCAGATCTTCTCGATGGGATAATGATCGAATGAATCTTTAGCGCGTTTTGCCTGATAGGTCGGTCCTACTGCGACATGTGAAATTTATATTGCAAACATTTGGCAGATTAAAAAAAAAAAACGTAAAGTGAAAAAACTGGTTCTGGAAGCACATTTACACACCACATTAGAGTATTATGAATTAATTTTCTAGCACATAAGGAATATTGCGAGAAAAGTTATTATTTGTACCTTGATAGTATTTGGATTCTTCTTCACTTCTAGTTCCCAGTTACGAATTACATCACCCCAAATGCTCCACAAATCCTCGTCGTCGTCTTCAGTTGACGGGCTTGGTTCGTGAGTTTTTGGACTGCCACTCGAACCACTTTTACGTGATGCAACACTTTTAGTGTCCTCTTCATTTGACCTAAGATTAATATGATTATGAAAGTTATTACAATGTTAGAGGTGACTGCTCAATGTATCTCGTTCAGAAAACACTTCGCCATCTATGGAATTTCAAACCGAAGAAAACGGCATCGCTAGAATCATAATTCACCTATGCAAATGATTAATGCCAATCGGCCCAGGATGACTAAGCACATTCAAAACTTCGGATTTTTGTATTGTCAGAATCTCAAGAGAGGTTTAACTTCTAGGATGAATTTATGCTATGCTACCCTAGTAGTGCAATGTATATACGAATGAAATTTACATATTAATACAGATAACTGGAATGTTAGGTATATTTCCATGATCAGCAACAAATCGTCAATGATTACAACGAACGAATGACTAAGAGTAATGCGATTAATTCATAAGAGATTGCCGAACTTATGGCGTATGTTCAATCCCTAGTGACAATATGACGAATTCTTCAGGGAATGCACATTAATTATCGACAACGGCTTAGGGTACAGACGTCGGACATCTTTACTGGTCCATTAAAAGAAGAATAACTACAAAGAATACCGAGTAGCGGTCAAAAGAAACAAAAAAAAAACCCTAACTTTAGGACATTTCTTGGTTAAGTGATGAAATACTATGATTTCGCTGTAGACGAAAACAAAAAAAAAGGCCAGGATTAGGACCACGAAAAAAAAACCATGTCACAGATTCGATAAAAAAAAATGAACAGATTTGAAAATACTACAGATAGCTCAAATTAGACGATATAAAGAAATGAGTAATCAATGAGAGAAAAAGGCTCGAATCGAACACATACCTATTGAGTTGTTCCATTTTGATGAGAATATCAACTTCAGGGCTAGAAAGGCCGGTATCACAAGTGGGCGGTGTCAAAGCCTCGGCAGCCGGCTCTGTTCTTCCTGAAAATCCGTAAATCAGAAGAAGAAAAACCAAATATATAAACCAAATCGACCGTCACTCATACGAGTACGATAGTACAATCTCGTAGACATCCTAACCTCTGCATCGAACTTCTCCAACAAAACGCATTTATACCTCTAAGTGTTAGTTGTTGGATGAAATTCATTTCATGAAGTAACATCGCCAACATCGAACGGTACCACTCTCTCTCTCTCTCTCTCTCTCTCTCCCTCTCTCTCTCTCTGCACATTTGCCTTGCAATATCTCTAATTTCTAGAACTACTGTGCCGTTGGGAAGACGATTCCAACCAAGATGTCATGGAGTTCTTGACATTTTCATGACCTCACCTAACTTTTCATATGCATATGCTTGCATTTTATTGCAAGTAAACATGGTATTGTGGTAAAAAAAAATGTTTTTAGATGTCAGCACTTATTGTCTATAAAAATAATTCATAGTTATACGACGAAAAGCTAAGCTGAGAACGAAGAACTGAACCTAGATAGAAAAACACCGACTTCGAAAATCTCTCATCTCCTTCTCGACCTGGGTAATCGCTATGAAATACTCAAAGAAATCGAACTTGAGACAATTGAGTTTGGGGTTTCGCTAGATGACTTCGTTAATTGATGATGAATCTCTATCTAGATAACAGAATAATAACAGACAGTTTCAGATGAATCCCGAAGAGATGAAGAAAATGCTCCATCAAAGTACTCGAGACAAACAGCGCGCCACATAAGGGGACAGAAAATGATGAATGAGATGTCGTTTATTATAACAAAAATCCCAACACTTGTCCTCTTCTCTTACAAGATGCTCAAGTATTAAGCGAAATACCAAAGCATATGGAGAATCATCAAAACTCTAACCTTAAGAAAGACCTTAATAGAGACTTAAGATCTAAGACTTTAACAGATTAGATAGCTAAATTAAGGTGAGATTGAATTTACGTATGAAAAAGAAAGAATGACAAAAGCGTCCTTTCTAGAGATGAAGTCTTTATGACCGACTTTTTCGTTTCTGTTGCGCAGGTGATTCAGTAACTTTGGTACTCATTAGTAATGTATGAAATTCATGCACAACATGTCGTCCGAAACATTCTGAACATTGTTCTGAACGGCGAACACTGAACGATGCAGTCAAAAAATGAAAAAAAAAGAAAGAAGGAGGAAATCAACAACAGCAACAGCTCATTAGTGGTATGAATGTGTGCGTGCGCGTGTGGTTTCGGACAAGAGGGAGAAAAAATGAAGAGAAACAAGAAAGAAAAAAATGGAAAAAAATGCCTAAGGGCACATGCAGTGAACTCACTACGGTACTGTAAAGATCATAATAATAGATGATAAATTGGGATAAATATAAGCAATGATCGGACGACGTATTGGTAAGGGATTACGGGGGGAGGCGCGAGAGTTGGTCTATGCCGTCACTAATAAAACACAGCCAAACACGGACCGCTACGAATCGATCGATAGTCGTCGCAACAATGCAACAAGAAGGAACAAGAAGGACATACACGCACACACACGTAGAAAACGAGGACATGGAGGTGGTGGTGGTGGTGGAGGAGAAGGAGGAGGAGGAGGAAGAGGAGGAGGAGGAGGAGGAGGAGAAGGAGAAGGAGGAGAAGAACGGGAAGGAGACCTAGATCTGGAACATTCAAGACGAAACTCGATGAATGATCATCGGCCACGGTACCAGGAGAACAGATCATCGATCTTATCGTGATTCAGTTCTTATTGAAGAAGACTGTGTTAGAAAAACGGATGAAAGTATAGAGAATGGGGTTACGGTGAAACCTTAGATTCAGAATTGTGTCAACAAAGTTCTTAGACAAACTCATGGTAGTGATGATCAATATCATCTACCTTTTACAACATGCTTGCTGCCCTTTTTTTCTTTTTTTTTTCTACTGTGGTTGCGATTCGAACAACAGCCTGCAAAATTTAATGACACAAAGTGAGACGACGACTCTTGCTATCTTCCAGGACCTCTACTTGTTCTTTTCTTTTCTTCTTTTCTGTCTTTTTTTCTGCTTCTTCTGTTGGGAATCATCAGAAAATGTCCATTGAAGAACAATTCGGCTTCAATTTTTTGGCGAACATTGACCTGTTTAAAAATTCTATACAATCTAATACTTTAGTTGAAGGAATCATCACTGAATATGCATGAAAGTCGTAGGAACATTGTAGTCAGGTATATTGAACGTTTCTGAGACACTGATAGGAATTCGTTGCATATTACCTTAAGAATAATATAAAGACCACCATATGAAAACAGATTGAAACTAAGAGCATTAGAATGATGAAAAAGGAGCTAAAAAAAGAATAAGAAAAGATAAACAAAAAGAAAGAAGAACATTACCATGATCACGATTGTGGCGAATCGCAGTAGCAGCGGCCATGGATGGCGTAAAAAATTGGAAGAACTGCAGAAAAGAGATCCACACCCAGATCCACGTGTACAGACCAATACGAAGCAGAAATGGTAATCACTGTACGGATGAATGAAGCTGAAACCTGTATCTGATGGTAGAAGAACACTAACGAACGACGTCAAGCAGTCTGAATACGAAACAAGTTTCAACATTTGTAATAGTATTATACTGACATCAATACATGAAAAATAAGCCATGCAACGATATATCGCACTGAACAATTGGCCAGCATACTGTGTGTGGTGAAAACGACAGAAATGAAAAATACACAGAGCAATGGAATTGTGAATGAAAGGATGAATAGCGACGGGAAAATGACGAATACTATGTGGATAGTTCGATTACTACAACGAAAAACACAAGCTTAATTCGGACTGAAACCGTTTATAGAGATCAAATTGAACGTGATGAAGTAAGGAAAATGCCACAAAAATGTATTGAAATGAGCTTCACAAAAAATTCCTTTGGAAGCTTTCTGCGTGTATGAGATACGTAGAAGTAGAATCTGCAATACTAGAACTTGAATTAATTTAACCCAGGTAATTATCTCCTATATTTGGTGAGAACTGACGCGACAGTGTTGAGAACTTGTCAACCTATAGTTAATTGAAAAGTAAACGACAAAAGAAAAGGAAAACACAAAGCCATTACTGGATAAGGAAAACTGAATTGGCACATTCTATAGACTCCTCTGGTGTTTCTAAACTCTATTTAATTTAAATGAAGTAGGCAACAGCACGATGCACCATCATGAAAACAGCAGTACAGTGGAAGCTCAACCACGACCACAGCCAGCCCTGGTTGTCGGGCGGACGATTGGCGGAGGTGGACTTGACGGGCGGGTGCCGGTCGAGGATTGTCATCGAATCGGGAGCGGAACGATGTGGGTGAACCAGCGGAGTAGTGGATTCGGTAGGGAACGATGTATATGAGCCAATGGAATGGTCGAATGGGAGGGAATGATGTGGGTAAACCAGTAGAGTCGTCGAATGAAAAGGCAATGATGTGGGTGAACAAGCACTTAACGATCACATCTATCTACCCCCATTGGTGGCTGGCCGCCGTCACAAACGGCATTGTATGAGAATCATCCGGTCCACTTACAGACTCTTTTTCAGACCCTTTTTCCACCATCATCATCATCATCATCATCATCATCATCATCATCATCATCATCATCATCATCATCATCATCATCATCATCATCATTATCATCATCACAGCTCTTGTCTCGATTTCACACGCATTCCACGTTTCGGGCCTAATTTTTCTCGTTTTTTTCACTTTGAGAGCAAAAAGGAATAAAAAGAACACCTAATGCGTTCTTACATCTTTTTATATCGTTTCTTTTTGTTTGTAAATAAATCATTTGTTGGGTTCGCTACAACCTGATTGGATTACAGCAGTGCTATTTGAGATGAAATAACGACTTTAACTACTTTAAAACTATACGAACTAATACTGGAGCAGTAGTGATAATAGACGATAAGAGAATGATTGCATCCTCACCTTTAGAACCAGCTTCACTTCACCTACAGACAATCGTCGATCATTGAATTTAATAAGTCTAGACACTAAGAAAACTTGAAATATCGAGAAAACTAGTTGTTTGCCGGCGGATTGAGGTCAAACGCCTTATCGGTATACTACCCTCATCGCCACTTATTTGCATTATTTACACTTAACTTTTTCATTATCTGGTCGATGACTAAAAGTGAAAACGTTTCTGTTGACTCCAGGTCACAAGCCATGTAGGTGTGACTTCAGACAAGGGGTCACACAGAAGCCCTGCACAGAGGTCACAATTAATATTACTACATCGAAGGCTGTAAACATGTAGCGCTTACATTATCAACAAATATCTCCTATTAAAATTAAAAAACGAATTCGAACGCTAAAAAACAGCTTAAAATTTAGCTAAAGAATGTCGCTAGATGATTACTAATTGTGACGAGTAAGCAAACATTCGGACCACACAGTGTGATAAAACGTTTTGCGATAAGAAAAGAGTTCGACAAACTAAAAGAATGATAAAGAAACGAGAGACATTTGTTTCGGTTATCGATTTTATTGCATGAAAGAGTAGCTTTAGTAGTAAACTGATTGAATGATGATAGTTAGCAATTGCAGTGAAATTTCACGAAAAAGTGACATCACTGAAATGGTCAGCTTTAAATAAGATTTCTTCAAAACCAGTTTTTATGAGTTAACAACCTTCGTTGGAAGACTGTTTACTTTGCTGGATTAGTGGGAGAGATCGATAATCCGACGAATCCGATGATTCCTATTGTCCCAGAAATGCGGCACAATTTGCTCGTAAACAGTAGTTGGAGCAGCTGCCTCAGTGTTGTACACTGAAGCCTTGCACAAAAATGATTGTGTACAGTAATCAATTATTTGCTAGTATAGTTACCGAATAGATGGTTCTCCATTTATTGCCAATGATCCGGTTTGATATTTTGGAACTTCAATCCTTATTCGATAATTTAGTACTGAAAAAAGATATTTGGAACAACAAACGGAAGAACTTGATGTCTAATCGTAGCTTCTCTATTTAAGAAAATTGGGGAATGAAACTAACGATTACTGATATCTGATCTCTGCTGATATCGACATACCCAGTTTTTTCACGTTTTATGGATTCGCTATGTCCACGATTTTTGTCTGTCGGCATCTATTGACCGCCTGTTAGACGCAACCTAAAGAGTAAAATTCTTTAAATTCACTTTTAGCAGTTGTTTTATCATTTTGAGATGGCCGCCTATAAAATTCCTTTCCGTGTTTTGTTTTCCTTAAACCAAATTATACCTTATCAAAGGTTTATATCAAAAGTAATGTTAACATTCTATTTGCAACTTTCTACAATTTTTCATGACCGGATATTATGCGAAATGCAACCATAGTGGTGCTGAGATATTTGTAAAACTCCGAACCGCAGGTGTATGCTGTGGGAAGGAACGCGCTAATACCCTTGACGGGTGCTAACGCTTTAACCTCTGCACCATGCTGCTCATTCGTTTCGCCTGTCTCTCAGCTCGTAAACTACAGCCTCTGATGAATTGGGTTCAAAGCCGATTTTGGCTGCCCAGATCAATCCCGTTGAAGGGTGATTGTTGATGGCAATGATCGATTGAAAGCTAGCTGAGAAACAGGTGAAACGAAAGATCCGCATAGTGAGGTGATGAACGCGTTAGCACCCGGAAAGGGTAATAGCGCGTTCGTTCACCACCGCAGACACCTGTTGTTCGGAGTTTTGCAAATATCTCAGCACCATTGTGGCTATATCAAGAGTATACCAAAAAAGTCATCAACAAACAGTGGTACTATAGTGCTAACAGCAGCATTATATGTAGTAGTTGTAACCCATGGATCACTGACCAGTGATATTGAATGGTTTTAGCGGTCACTGGTAGAATATCCATATAATTCTCATTCATTTAATTAGAAGTTTTCGGTTGAGCGCGACGTGAAGCGCATCAGTCACACACACGCAAGCACATCTGCTTATAGTTGGAGGTTGTAGAGGTTGTTAATAGTTGTATGAAGAAGGCATAAGTTCTGGCAGAACCATCACAGGAAGCTCGACAGCTTCCACATGAACAAAAACTCCAGCTTATCAGTGCAAGCAGAAAAGAGGATTGGTAATGACGTTTTCAGAGTTTTGACTTTAAAATCAATCACACGTTAATGTCATATTTCTATGATAAATCGACGACGTAGATATGTAGACCTTTTTTTGAGGAAAACTTAACGCTGAAAATTATTGACTTGTATAGACACTCAGTATGAACCAGATTAAGTGATTGTGACCATCATGGCCAGCACGATAAGTATGAGATTCAGAAGCACGAATAAACAAGTGCCAAAGAAGTTTTGAGAGTGCTTCATATTGAATTGAATCGATGATATATGCGTTTTATTATTAACGATGCAGAAGAAGAAAGAATCTTTCATAATAGGACGTTGCAGGCGACGACAAGTCGATTAGGTATGGCATTCCAAGGAAAAAAAAAGGCACAGCACTGAGTAGAGTGAGAAGTAGAGACTAGATTTGCAATATGGTCGAAAACATATCATAAGAAGATGTGGCTGCGCTATGCCCGAAATTTAGAAGATCTAGACTGCTACGAGTTCCTGTAGTTTTCTAAGACAGCTGCCCCTAACCAGTACGTAATGAAGATTGCAAAATTAGCTCAAGCTTCTTGAACGAAGAAATGTTTACTAAGAAATCTTGCTCATTATTCAGCACTTTCAACGTGGTCTACAGTGAGAAAGTTCTTCTGGAGGTAGGCAGGCAAGTGGTACTGCATCTGGTGTGCTTTATTCATCACGTCTTTTAGCAGCACTCACGTTCATGACAATTTAGCTTTCGAATGGGCACCTCGGTTTCATTAAACCGGAGAGTGAATTATTTTTATATCTTCACTGTCTGATTGCCAGCTACTTCCAATTATCACCACCTACCAGGACGTTGGTAGACCGTTTCTGGCGCGTAATAGATGTTCGTATTTCATTTAATGGTCGATAATCATGTCGGGCAGAGCCTTCAGTTTCGCAGTAAACTCGTCAGTAAATAGCAATATGATAGTCATGTAGTTTGCCAGAGACACCAGATGAGACCCATATCAATTTGTTTAATTCATTTGTAAAAAATTGGAAAAGGCTGATACCAGAAATGGTATTAGATGCAGAAATTGTTCTAACAAAAAAAAAAATGAAAAGAAAGAAGAAAACGGAAACTATTGCGTCTGTTTCAGTTCTGACAAGATTTTTAAGACGGAATGAGGTATAGAATGTGGAACATGATAGATGATTTTAAAACTGCATTCTATCTACACCATCAAACATCTCATTAGATCTCAGCAACAGTACCTATCATTCACTAGAAAAAAAAAGCTGTCCAGCTATAAATTTGCTGAGACTTGAAGAATAACATAAAGTATGTGAACAGTAGAAAAAAATCTGGTGTTCGATGCATGAAACGATAATGCTTGAAAAAAATTTTTGAGTTATCGTGCTACATTAAGGTACTGCTCAACTTTCCGTGATCATCTGTATCACCTACATCAGCTACCGTCCCGTTGATCGCCGAGTGACTCGAACGGGCGCCAGCAAATCTTCCATTTTTCCTGTCACGTGCACGAGTAGCTCAGTGGGCTCTGCTCCATCTAGGAACTTTTTGAGCATCATGTCCTTCTTCCAGGCTGTTTGTGAAGAACTCGGTCGGTAGTCCTCCTGCGGTGGGTGTTTGACATCCCGAAGAATCCAGTCACTAACGGCTTTTGTCCATTGGTTGTTGGTCATACGCATTACGTGTCCGGCTCACCTTATCTTCGACAGCTGGGTGTATAGAACTAGAGAACTTTTGGTGACAAAAGAAAATGATAAGCGCTGCTAGCAATTTGTGGAGAGTAAACAATAAAAATTTAGTAGGCGACACAGATGAGTCTACTCATCAGTGTGCGCTGCGACACGTTTCGATCTCTTTAAATGTACCCTATTAGGAATTTCTTGATGAAAAAACCAGGTGTATCGTAAACTATTAAAACCTATGACATGCTACAAAATTGGAGTGGAAACACCAGAGTCTGTTCGAATTCCTTCATAACGTCTACAGTGTCCCTGTGCAGATGTGGAACCCGTTCCTCTCATGCATGACTGCCATTCCTGTGATGGGCGGCGTCTTCCTCGTTGAGTCTTCTCTCAGATTACGTCACTCACCAAACAAAAAGGACCCACAGTTTCTCGTTTAGCACTGAAGCGTTAAAAGGTGAAATAATTGTGACCATGGTATTAAAAATGATTGAATGTGAGTAGCTACACTGTCCAACAGCAAAGCGACTTCAACAGAAATAAGAACTTCTTGTGGGATAAAAGACGTAATTTTCACCAATTTAGTCCAAGATTATAATGTTGCTACCACTGAAGATGATAACATCGTCCTCAAATCTTATGCATTTCAGTATTCATCTAGTGTCAAAACGAAGTAAGAATGTTCGAAGGAGACAGGCGAAACGAAGGGCCCGCATGGTGTGGTGGTGAACGCGTTACTCCCCGGAAAGGACAATAGCGCGTTCGTTGTCCACCACAGGCACCTGCGGTCCAGAGTTTTGCAAATATCTCAGCAACGTTGTGGTAGAATCATACAATTATTCTTTGTTGGATTTTGGTCTTTTCCAAGAAATTGAGGAAGCCAATTACAGGAATTGCTTCAATAAGAAGTCTTCTTTATAGTTAGACCATTTGTCTACCAGTTCCTCGTTCCTCACCGCACACACCCGCTGTCCGGAAGGTTTGCAAATATCTCAGCATTATTAACGTTCGAAGGAGTGTCACTGTACGAGCAGCACAAATCAACTAGTTTTGCGGGAAAAAAAAAACTAAAGGAAATCTTATAAAGGGCATATCTAACGTCGTGACAAGAGCTATGAATAAGGTAAATCGAAATTCTGAAAGTCTTAACAGTTTTGAAGATGTTCAGATGGAATCGATGCTTGGAAATGTGCTAAAAACTTCAAACTGTTCGAGAAATATTACGTCCCGCACACTTTTCTTTCACAAAATTAGTTAACTGCGCAATAAAGGCATATACTAGAGTACATAGAGCTAAGTGCTAAGTGACGTTAGACGAGAAGTAAGAGTAGATAAGAACGAGAAAAAACATGATTAAGGCATCACTGCAGACCATTGCGCTCTTATGACTAATATGTTGTTTTTGGAAAATTTTGAATCGAACGAAAAAGAAAACACAGGTTTGAAAGACAACTGGTAGTACAGAATGTAATTCGGCACTGTGTAGTTGTGATTATAAGCAGTCCGTAATCAACTTTTTCAGTTATGCATTTTGATTAAGAAAGTGATTCAGTTTCTAAATAAATAAATAAACAGAGGTCTTTGACTTTCTTAACCAAGAACTAATACGACTTATAAGAGAAAGATAAAGCTCTCGGCGTTGATCAATCCTTAAGGGATGCGCCATGCATTCGACTTCATTAAGTATCGTTGGAGGTGATTGAATGCATACCTGGCCTTTATAATGACTCACGGTGGACTGTCGATGTATCAAGCCAGTACTGCTATCCTCCCAGACAAGTCTGGCACCAATTTGCCAACCCCGAAGGGATGGAAGGCTGGGTGGGTCATGGGCGCGGGAATCGATCTTGTGTGCCCTGCAGCGCGCCTCCGACTACTGCACCACACGCGCCAATATACGATTTATATGAACAGAAATTATTTAATAACGGTGTAAAGCACTAATTTTATTATAGTAGGAAAAACTGAAGGTAGTTCTGTCATAGCACCGTTTCCAAGCGTATAACATGACAAAACCACTCCAGGATGACGTGTTCACTCATGAAAGAAACTTCCTAAAGGTATTTATTGTGATTAAATGGACAGCTGATGAAGTTGTACCCATTTCAGTGCAACAATGGAAGACGTTTGAATATCATTATTAAACAGATCATTTTTCCACTATAGGTGGCTTGTTAAGTGACAAAAGATGGTGGTTCAAATCGCACGAGAGCGGTTTGAAATAGATATAAGAACTTTTTTTGAGAAAAAGAGATGGAAATAAAGTTATGAACGAATGATTGCAAAGCAGAGAAGTTCTCGACGAGATCCTAAGCGATGCGGAGCGTTAAGAGGAAGAGGAAGGAGATGATATGCGTGAGTGAGAACGAACTGTTTCCGTATGTCGATCAAGGCGAGTCGTGACCCATGACCGCTTTAAAGGAGTTTCACGACACCTCCGCAGGACACCGTACGGTCATCACGTTCTATCTGTATTTGATCGTATCTGTTCGCCTTCCTGTTCCATCCAAAAGCCGGAAAGCTACAAGCGCTGTGTCGATTAGCGTTTTCTGCTAGACGATCATAATGAAGGCATTTGTTTACAAGGGATGCTGTTATATAATTTGCCAAATACGTCACTTGTGATGAGTAAAATCGTCAAATAACCCATAGTGATACAATTAATATCATGTTCCATTCTTTTCACGATTCGTTGCAATCCAGTGAATCGTACACGCTGGTGGGAAACAACACCCTTATAAATCTCGTTCATTTTCACTAATCTTGACAAGGCGGCACCTATGGGTGGCTCTGATGTAGGTAGCAACTGAGTGTAGTCACCTATGGCATCGATCAGAAAGAACTACTACCATAAGGCTTACCTGCTACATACAACCCCATGTCACCTATTACCTATTTTGCAGTCTCTGATTGTAGGCTTCTGACAGAGTTCATCTAATGGAAGCATTCTACAAGCATAAAAAACACGTCAATGTGCATGAATGAAATGCGATTGTATATCAGTGGAAGTTAAAAGTCAATCCTGTGTGACACAGGTAAGAATCCCATTCTGTGAGTCCACGTGCTTCTGCATGATGAAAACAACGCTTGCTATCGTAGGCGTATCATCGCTAGTCTCCTGTAGGATATGTACTACGTTGGCCTATCAATTAACCAACTAACTGGTTCGCAGTGTAATATAAATTCCATTGTGGTTTTCTCTGCATGATTGAAAGTAAATCATGAACACTAAAATAAGACTATTTGATAAAGAAAGCATTCAGCACTTCCATCAAAGTCCATCGATGATATGCCGACTACCAAGCCGAAAAGTACTCATTATTTCGGGGTGTATTGTCTAAAAATCAATGCAACCATTTGTGTTTGTCTTGTACTCGGCTTATTGAATCGTTTTCGATAACAACGGTGGAAAAGCAACTATGGCATTTGAATCACTCTAACTAGGCTAGATTTTGTTTCCGAATCCATCGAACCTTTCCATCGCTAGTTGTGCCATCTGCAGCCGAACATTGTTAGTCGTGCAAGATGATCGGACCGTTTCTGTTGCTGAAGTCTATCTGCATGCGCTTCAGTTTTTGTTTATAGGATTTCATACCGCCTTCGTGTGGGCGCGAAGGATAGGATAGGATAACAGCACTGGCTCGATACATCGGTAGGCGACCGCGAGTCATTGTAAAGGCCAGATATGCATTTAGTCACCTCCAACGATACTTAATGAAGTCGAATGCATGGCGCATCCCACAGGGATTGATCATGATCAACGCCGAGAGCTTTATCCTTTACCTTTTATCCATATCGCCTTCGTTACAGAATGTCTGTGGTTTGAATGCTTTGTAAGATCAAACATGTTTCATTCGATGATTTCGCTTGCTAAAGGCAAAAATGTCACTATAACCACCTTATGATTTAAATTTAACTTTGGAAAGCATTCAGGTGCGTACCGGATGAGATGAAATCCCTATCCAATCACTGTAGCACTGAAAGGTCTCGATTGTCGCATAGAATCGAGTTTTCGTCATACGCTTCATAGTTCTATGTAGAAATTAGGCGTTTTCGTTGTATATAAAAGAAACGCAGTACAGTCTTCATAACGTCGACTCTCTACCATTCGATAACTTCATGTGACGTCCATTTATGGAACTTTTTCAGCATTCCGCTATCCACTTAGGTGGCAAACACTTACCGAAATGTGAGTGTTCTGCTCTTCTACAACCTCTCAAACACTATTTTATAGAGGTGGGTTTGACTAATCGCTTTACAGGATCGTCTTTAACTCTTAAATAGGAGCTGGTGACGTTCGTCTTCGTATCGTCGGGATGAATCCTTCATGAACAATCTTCGCATTGTGCATTTGGAAGCTATTCCCTGGCCCTTGATTTGATGACATTTCAAACAAGTATCGTTGGTTTATGCTCAAGCTTGAACTCGTAAAACGAAGCGATGGAACTCTGGTGTTCTGACAATAGTTAAATCGGTCTACAATCGTTTCATACTAACTTCAAGAAAGATTATTATACTGTAAATTGTCAACTAAGAAGAGATCTCTTCAACGTTGAACCGCACGCGAGGAATAACTACAACAAAAATCTTTCTGTGAATTTTATGGATTTTGGTATTTAATAACATCCTATAACTTGTACACGATGGTGAGAAATGGAGAGTAAATTGGCAAATAATGAAGAGACAAGATGACAAAAAAAAAGATAAGAAAATAAAACAAGCACGGGTAAAGAAGGATCTGGCTTAAAGCTAAGTACTAAGATGGTGAGTGAGAATAAAGCGATACTATTTTGGAAAACACTAAGGTGAAATGATGAAGTTCATTGGCAAGAATACTGGTAAGAGAAAAACCATTGGCGAAAAGTTGAACTAGTGGTAGGTTTTCAGTACAGAGGGTTTTCGTTCTCGTTGTGCACATTGAGACTTAGGTGAAGTGCAGCACGATAGCGATGTGAAGAGCAACTCACGATTTGTGGCTGTATTTACAGAGGAGATGATCATTTTTCAACTGATTCAAGGATCTTCATTCAAGACTATTGATTGAGTTTTTTTTTCAATGCGTCAAGTTAAAACGCTTTTTAGGTATCTATTGTTTATAGTGGAAAAGTTTGCTTTTAAGAACTAAAAACCACTACATCTTCTAGGATTATTAAGCTAATACGAGGCTGACAGCGAGATCTGAGAAAGTTATGATTTGGGAGTCAGTTTGACAAAAATAAAAATTTCAACGTTAAAACAGAGTTTTTTCCAAGGATTCAGTGATAAGAAGAAGAAAATTTTACAGTTCAGAGTTATGCTTCAATCTGATGCTCTTCGTCTCCATGAAAGTAATGATCGAAGATGAACAGTAAAAACACAAAAGTTGAAAGAATGTACAATAAATAAAAGTGATAGTGGAAATGTAAAAAAGAGTAGATAGAAGTTCATGAAAGGGAGATGGTAATGTACGAGGTTTAAGCTGGCATCTTTCATAGATCACATGACAGCAAGGAGAACCTTACATATGCGTATGAAGCATCATTTTTTATGGGAACTTATCAAAATTACGACTTATTATTACAGTAATTTAGAGCCATAAAAAGAACGTATACATCGAGCTCACAAAAATCTCAACGGTCATATAAGTAAAAGTAATCGAAAAAGTGTAGAATAATAAAGAGAGTTGACTTTTTATTTGCTGTCCTTTACTAGCTTTCTTGGCAGGGTATTATTTGTGAAGGACCCGCATGATGTGGTGGTGAGCGCGTTACTTCCCAGAAATAACAATAGCGTGTTCGTTCCCAACCGTAGACACCTTCGATCCAGAGTTTTGCAAATATCTCAGCATCCACAACGTTGCTTCCGGGGAGTAACGTGTTCACCACCACACCATGCGGGTCCTTCGTTTTGCCTGTCTCTCAGCTAGTTCTATCGATCTTTTGCACTCACTGCCATATCTCAGCAACGTTGTGGTTGTATTTTACTAGTAACTTGCCGTGAAAATTGTAGTAGGCAGAAAATAAAAGGTAGAACATTGTGATTTCAACTACAGCCTCAGCTTAACCGGGTTCAATGCCGATATGGGCTCCCCAGATCAATCCCGTTGACGGGTGATTGCTGACAGCAAAAAGATCGATAGAACTAGCTGAGAGACAGGTAAAACGAAGGACCTGCATAGTGTGATGGTGAACGCGTTTTTCCCCGGAAAGGACAATAGCGCCGTCGTTCCCCACCATAGACAACTGCGATCCAGAGTTTTGCAAATATCTGAGCAACGTTGTGGTTGTTTCGCAATAAACAGAGTATTGATCGTAGACGTGAAGAGTTTACATTTGATAATAAAGTGTCTATCGCATTATTGATTAGAGCACAAAAAGCAAAACGAAAAACTCGATCGTGCAACCAGAATCAAGGTGTACACGGAATGCTTGACCATCATTCACTTAGGAGAACCGGTTTAGACTTTCGGATATTAACTGCTCACAGTGTTTCGACGAGTTTCACCTAGAATCCTCTAATCAATAAGTTCATACAGTCAATCAATACGATTAAGTGTCGCTTCTGTGTTGCTCTGATCTCTTTTCCTTTTAGGTCATATTAAGATTACTACAACAACAACGACAACAACAACAAAAAACCGTTAGCGCATCAAAATTGCCATAAGTCGCTCAACTCTTTCAGCTGGATGTATGCGAATATCTTTCGTTGAGAGGTTAAACATCAGTGAAAAGTATTGTTTATCCGAACAAGAGGGCTTAGGACTTAAATCCATGGAGTATACGAGCTTTCCCAATTCATTTATGAGTTTCAACCTACCTCGTATCACAAAAGGTAATTTTGAAAACTACTATTAAATACAAGTTTCATAATGCTGAGATGTTTGCAAAACTCCAGACCGCAGGTGTCTGCAGTGGTGAACGAACACGCTACTGTCTTTTCCGGTGACTAACGCGTTCACCACTACACCATGCGGGTCCTTCGTCTCTATGCCGATCAACTAGTTCTATCGATCTTTGCCGTCAGCAATTACCCGTCAGCGGGATTGATCTGGAGAGCCCAAACCGGCATTGAACCCAGGTATGCTGAGGCTATAGTTATAATCATTTTATAGCTACTATTAAATACGTAAATGAGTTACTAAACGAAGTAGATATAAGAATGGATGTAAAAATCAGTAGAAAAAAGAAATGCAGAGAGATCATTTTCTTCAGAAATGGTTGAAATAATGGGGTTCCGTAAAGCACTTTGAAAAAAAAATTACAACCTAAACTACTGAAATTATGTTGTTAAAACATGAATGCTTAACTCCACAAATGAAAGCTTTGTTTTCGAAGCATAAAAGGCTTAACTAAATGAAAAATGCATCAGTGCATCTTATGATAAAAAAGTTAATCTAATAATACAGTAGGGGCGCGTGTGGCGCAGTGGTTGGAGGCGCCACTGCGGCACGCACGTGGAATCGATTCCTGCGCTCATGGCCCACCAAGCCTTCCATCCCTCCGGGGTCGGAAAATTGGTACCAGACTTGTCTGGTAGGATAGCAGTACTGGCTCGATAGATCGGCAGGCCACCGCGCGTCATTGTAAAGGCCAGATATGCATTCAATCACCTCCAACGATACTTAATGAAGTCGAATGCATGGCGCATCCCTTAGAGATTCATCAACGCCGAGAGCTTTATCCTTTATCCTTAATAACACAGTAATGGCAATACATATATTTTGTACACATTACAGCGAATGCCATCTTATGTGAGGCATATATGATTCATCACTGGTTGGAAGAAGTAGGTTCGTATTTTATGTTCTTTGATACATGAGATAGAAACCCTGAACGACATTACTAAGTTGTGTTTTCTTATTTGTTAACTCACTGTGAGATATTTTTTATTAATATGATAACAAAATCGGGATGTGTTGAATGTTGGAGAACAGGCTGTTGAAATATGAAAACCAACTACGTTGCTTGGCAACACCAATCGACTCCGCACTTCATTACAAGAGAGCAAAGCACCTAGTTCTCTCCAAAAATGTTTAAATACAATGACAACCTAAAAAGTTAGAAATATTGTAAGTGTTACATTTAATTTACTAGTGATCAAGAAGTAAAGTTCAGCTACCTTCTAGGTCCCTCATGAAACCTTTGCGAAACCCAGTAGCTATGAAAAAGCTAAAATCAATAAATGAGTCGTAACATGACTCAGAAAAGAAGTTTTAGGAAGCGTTAAGTATTTTTAATTACGATAGTTCTATTTGTTTTCTATCCATTTATTTCCTACCGCCTACTGCTTTTTGTATCGTGTTCCACGTGAAGCACAACAGCAAGGATGCTGAGATATGAGCTATACTCACAACCTAAGTTAGTCTGCGAACCTGCGATTATCCTCATCGGGTGTTCAGGTGATAACATCATCGAATAGCACCGATAGAGTTAACACATTAATGAAAGCAAATCAAAGCAAGACCCACGCTTGGTGTGATGGATAAACCGTGAAGTGCCGATAAAGACAATATAGGATTCGAAGCCCAACAGAGACTCCGTGTACAATAGTTTCATAGAACGTTTCCGAGAAAAAAAAAAATCGAAAGCGTGTGGTTTTGCAAACGGAAACTTTTTAGTTATAATTAGAATTCATGGAAGTCAAACGTGGTTAATATTCATGAGAAATGGTAGTCATCTTGACCGCGACAAGCTGTATTGGTTGATTTTATTCTCGACGTTGTAACGGATCTATTTCAACTTACATCTTCTTCGAACAAGACGAAATGGGTTGGAGAACTGTGAAATAACATTTTAGCGCTGATTCCTGATTTGACTAGCCAGGTTCAGATTCAATGTTCTGTTTGCTGATAAAATGAAGGATAAAGCTCTCGGCGTTGATCAATCCCTGAGTGATGCGCCATGCATTCGACTTCATTGGAGGTGATTGAATGCATATCTGGCCTTTAAAATGACTCGCAGTGACCTGCCGATGTATCGAGCCAGTGCTGCTATCCTCCCAGACAAGTCTGGTACCAATTTGCCGACCGCGGAGGGATGGAAGGCTTGGTGAGCCATAGGCGCAGGGATGGATTCCACGTGTGTGTCGCAGTGGCGCCTCCAACCACTGCGCCACACACGCCCTAGTTCTGTTGGCTGAGAGATCATAAATTCTGTTATTACAAACTTCACAAACATTAAGGCGACTTTGTGCGGGAAACACGTTATGTGATCTTGAAATCGCTTCAATCTGGAAAAAAAATAGTTGGGCATTGTGTAGCAGATACGAGGGGAATCGTAGACTGAAAGCGGTCGTATAGTTTTCTGAGAACATCCATCGATGGGGTTTGAGGGCACGAGCCTTTAGCGAAGATCATTCTTTGGCAAACCAATTAATAGCTGGAGAATTTGAGAGGTTAAAATTTTGGGTTTGAAATTTGCCATGTTGACAAAAAAAAAATGAAATGTTCGGCGTGAACCTATTTCTTAGAGACGAAGCATGTACTCGATTCTATTAATCATTTGAAACTGATTCTGGACTTAACAGGGTAGTTTATCGGCTTCTGGAGGTGTTTTGCGGTGCTCCGGTTGTATCGGATGAACGTCTTTATCCTCCTAAACAATTCTGGTGCCAAGTTGTCGACTCCGAGGTGATGGAAGGCTTGGTTAGTCCGCAGTGTAGAATCGAATCACGGATCTTATAGTCATGGGCCTATTTTATGGCACCTCTACCAACTGCGTTATGCGAACCTTCGCAATTCCACAAATTACTTTACGAAATTGTAGTACTTAAACACTTTCAAACTAGAACCATAATATCGATTAAACGTGCCCACATCCGCAGCAACCGCACTGTCCTGAAAATGAAGCACGGCAGGAATTATAGCTATCACTCCGATTAATAGAAATTTACGTGGATTGGAAGAAAGCGTGGGAGCGGGCATTGAACTAGAGCCTTTGCTTCCTGGTCGGCGACATCTATCCACCCTGCTACGTCCCTCTCTCACTAACAGTTTTATATGCGCGAAAAAAAGGGCGTGTTGTCATTATGGTTGCAAGTTATAAAATTTGACATTTATTTTAAGTGATCAAGAAGTAATCGAGCAGGCACCAAGAAAGCCGTCATTCTCCTTTTGCCACCTCTAGACTTCCCACATGGACTCGGCTTTGTGAAGCGACATAAAAGCTTTAAGATCTTTTTCAAGCTCTTTTTGAAGAATCTTGACCATCAAATTACTTTTCGTTCCGCAATATTTGCCGTCCTAGGAATCTAGTAGCATGATGGTTTATAGTTCAAACATATGTGTCATGCATATTCGTAGAATGTGGCGGGATGTCTCATTTTATCAGCTTAGAAAGTCGATATAGGTTGGTAATCAGGATTCGTTCGTGCTTACTTGGAAAATAACGTTTCTATTGTCACCATTCCATTGACATTTCGATGACGAGTTCCATGGCGCTGATCACACTACGATTTAACTTAAATCACCGTGCTCGGGATGTTGTGGAAAGAAGAACGGCGGGAATGACGAGCTATACGTGTAATTGAATATCCCTTGTATTTTTCCTTCATACTCGACATTTGTAAGCTTTCCACTCATGCTTCATATCGATTCTCTGAATCACATTTGCTTTCTGTGAACGAGGTCACTTGCTTGGCTTGAACACTTCCTGGAAGACTTTTGTATCCTCTTGCAACGCTTTCGTCCACTCTTCTCTTTCATCTGTTGATTCCGATATATTTTTTTTTTAGATCTTGAAAACTGGATAGTTTACCGACTTGGCACTACGCTTGCTGAGATCTAAGATGACTTTATTCTGAGAATGGTGTGCAATATTTTCGACGTGGTTAAGGTGCCAACGCACGTCAATGGTGCTATAGGAAGACTAACAGGAAAACGAGGGTTAGCTGGAAGCTTTAAGCTTGATTCTTAATAGATTGTATTTAATAATACAGTCTGTACTTCTTACCTTATTCTATAAAATTCTTAATCTTTCTGCATATTCTTTGAAGGCCAAGGGCATACCTATCTTGAGGCCTTTACAATTATGAAGAAGTTTAGTTCATACGGTTTTCCATTATATGAGCAAAACTTTAAAAATAGAGC
>MQTX01000189.1:306981-323410 GCA_009735665.1 Angiostrongylus cantonensis | reverse complement strand
TATATATATATATACATATCTTCATGTATATATATGTACACATATGCATGTACATGTATATATGTATATATACATATATATACATATACATATACATATATAAGTGTATGTGTAGTACAAAGACATTAAACTGTTGACAAACATTGTGAGAAGTACTTATGAACTGAAAAGATCTGTGTTTCTTCGACTTATGGCATTCATCTTGAAGATGAGATTATAAGCTACTCAGAGCAACGACAAAATTTTCGTATTCATTGTTCTCGTATTGCAGTCGAGAGAATAATCGTGGAACGATGAGACCTCATGCCATATTGGGTCACATAACCCACTCAGCTACTGTGTATATTCTATTACTATTTTCATTGACAAAATAGAGGAATCAGTTATATTTATTGCAAACAAACTTGGCTTTAAGTTGTAGTGGGGTCAAACAATATTAAACATTTGAGAAATTTCAGATCAAAGACATGCCATGCCCGTCATTTTGCACTCATATGATAAAGAATAAAGCGGTCAGCATTGACCAATCTCCTAGGGATGCGCTGTGACCCAATGTCTTCACTGACTGTCTTAGAGGCCATTAAAGGTGGTTACAAAGGTCTAGAGATGCATATGATCGGTACTTTTAAAGTTTCAGAAAAACCTAATAACAATCTGTCAAAGATATAGTCGTGTTGTATGCAGAGTGTGTGGTCAAGGCAACTAGCCACTATGAAATGAAGAAGGCCTCGCAGTGATACTGTGTTTTAATAGTCGCACAAGAATTCAAGCTTGTGTTTGTCCACATTTCTGGCCGAGAGTTGGGCTAACGCGATTATTTGGATTCGCTTGAGATTTAGGAAAAATGCACTCTATGCATCTAACTGAGTTATGCGTTTTAGATATGGCTAAATTGTTCTTTATATTCTTTTTGATAAAATACGAGGTGTTATTTCATTCTTTATTCCGGTAAAGCTGACGTTTCGGCTGATTTCGCCTTCCACAGAGCTTGCTAAGGTAAGATCAATTTGGCCGCAATTTACCCAATCATACACCTCCATAACCAAACAGGGAAAATGCTGAACGAGCATTTCAATCACACTGAGAACAGAATAGCTTCTTCGCACACTTACCGCCTTCACCTACAGGGGAAGACCTTTCCAGGGCCTAAGGAAGGCGAAATCCGCCGAAACGTCAAAAATGAAGCGCAACATAACACCTCTTGCTTGCTCAACAAGAATTTAAAGAATTATTCCATCAGTGCTGAGATTAATAGAAAGTCGGTCGTAAAAATTATAGCTAAACTTTGTATATACATACATATATATATATATATATATTCTGTTTGGATTTGGACAAATTAAATTATTCACGTCAATTAGATCGAAATCCTGCATTGAATGTCTGAGAACCATTAATATCAAAGGTGGTTACGCCTTCAAAAAAATAAGCCTCACATTTACCTTAAGAAATCTCGGCAGGAACTGACAAATATACTCAACGAGCTTCCACTCTCCACCTTCTCCCCCGACAATATAGTCCGTCTGGCTAACCGTGGATACTCTGCGGTTAGCTAACATTAGCAAAGAGAATTAGGAAGCTTCATATGAAACATATGAAGATCTTTGCGTATGTTCCTCAAGCTCGTTTTCTTACAATTAAGATCATGTCTAAGCTCATCGGTGCGAATTTGAGTAAGCCGAGAACTGAGCAGGATTTGGCATTTGAACAAATCTTCGCATTCGTTGTTCTTATACCACAGTCGTTAGAGTAATAATAGAAGCGGATGAATTTTAGGTTCATGTCGCAAACTGCGGTAATCATCGCAGTTCTCTGCTTGACATCCTCTGTATTGAACGCACAGAGCTTATTCGGTTATAAAGCTGTAAGTCTGACGAAAACAGCATTTGTTTTTAAACAATAAACATCATAAATGCTTAAGCCATTTTAGCTTCCTGAAAAAACTACACTCGATCTTGATGATCTGCGTAGCTTGATTGGAGCCGAAAAGCGAAATTTTCGATTCCACGCCGCCAGAGGCAAAAAGTACGATCCGCAGCTGCCTAAGAGGTGTTTTTAATCATTGTGATTAATTAAACTATTTGTTCCTTCATCCGCCTGACGATTAGCAAAGACAGAAAGAATCCCATAGGCTTGCTTGCATAGGAAACCAAAGAAAATGATGAACTGACAGACTAATGTTATACAATGTTCGGCATTCATAATTTACAGCAAGAAATTCCGAAAAGCTGGCGGAATATTAAAGAATAACTATGGTTAAATGGCTAAGTACATGATAAAGCTCTCGGCGTTGATCAATCCCTGAGGGATGCGCCGTGCATTCGACTTTATTAAGTATCGTTGGAGGTGATTGAATGCATATCTGGCCTTTACAATGACTCACGGTGGCCTACCGATGTATCCAGCTAGTGCTGCTATCCTCCCAGACAAGTCTTGTATCTACTTGCCGACCCCGGAGTGATGGAGGGCTCGATCGGCCTTGGACGCTGGTATCGATCTCATAAGTATTGCAGGGCGCCTCAGACCACTGCGCTACATGCGCCCACCTTATAGCTGAGTGATAAATGAACAAAGTACCTTTTGACGAGGAAACAGCACGTGTTTTTAAAGCTGAACTGAATTTCTGATCTGTTTTTTTCTTTCCGAACATCAAGTTTTTTCAAAAAATTCTCAGTAAATGCAACAAATAGAAGCGCGTTCTATTGGTAAAATCGAATACAGCTGAAGCTGATAAAAGATAAAGGATAAAGCTCTCGGCGTTGATCAATTCCCGAGGGATGCGCCATGCATTCGACTTCACTAAGTATCGTTGGAGGTGATTGAATGCATATCTGACCTTTACAATGGCTCGCGGTGGCTTGCCGATGTATCGAGCCAGTGCTGCTATCCTCCCAGGCAAGTCTGGTACCAATTTGCCGACCCCGGAAGGATGGAAGGCTCGGTGGGCCATGGACGCAGGGATCGATTCCACGTGCGTGTCGCAGTGGCGCCTCCAACCGCTGCGCCACACGCGTCCCTGTTGAAGCTGATATAGAAGAAAATTATGCAATTTTCCAGTTTTTCTTTTCCTTTAATGGTTTTTTAATGGAAAAGGAAGTGATGCAAGCCTTCGCTTGCTGTGAATTCTGAGAATGAAACCTCATAGAGGAAAGTCACAAACAGAGAAATATATTTGTGAATGCTAACTTTTTATTTACTGCCTATTACAATTTTTCACGGAGGGGTACTATGTGTGATACATCCATAGTGATGCTGAGTTATTTATAAAACTGGATAGGACTAGATAGAACTGTCAGAGGTAGGCGAAACGAAAGACACGCATGGTGTGGTGGTGAACGCGTTACTACCCGGAAAGGACAATATCGCGTTCGTTCCCAACCGTAGGCACCAGCGTTCCGCGGTTTTACAGATAATCTCAGCACCATTGTGGTTGCATTACATATATTTACGAATTTCTCTTAGTGAAAACGAATACTAGGGTTGGTATAAAAAAGAAAAAAGGACGTGTCAAGTAGACTACGATCGAAATCGGTATACTATTTTTAGATACGGCTACATACCATCACGAGGCAAGAAGACGCTGCCAGTAGACATCATCGACTCGACACCTATTTGACATTTAACCAACAAAAACGAATTTCACTCGAATTCACGTCATCAATCGAATTGTTCCTTAGATGCTTCAATTCTGATTCTTCTGATCTTTCGTACTCTACCGTTGTATGTCGTAACCAGAATGATCCGGATTTGTCGAAATACATTACTTCGTTGACGTCAATGTTATCGTGATGTGTAAAACACAAACAACAAATGCCATTCTATTCAAGTCTTGCTCAACACCAACATTCGAACGTATCGATTCTTGCAAAGTTCCAACAATTGCATATAGGACTTCAAGTACAGAGCACAAGTTAAGGGAATTGCAAAGGCTGTACGCTTACGCACCACTATCCGATACTTAACACAGTAACACTGAGGACAAAAAATCAGGATAAACTTTATTCGCAGTGGTATTGCTACTATGCGCAAATATCACTAAGGTATCGTAATTTTGAAGCTAGGCTTAAGAATTTTTTTATAGTGACGGCACTAGAAGAGAGAAGAACTTGTAGAACCATGCCAGTTTAACATCCATTATTTCATTGGGAAGGCTTTTCTGACTAAATCGGCTCCACGCAATCATAGATGAATAAATGTGCACCACGCAACTGATGGCCGTAGAAGCAGTTCGCAAAAAAAAAACAAGAATATGAATAGGTAGATACTATTAAGAGGTAAAGATAAAGCTTTTAGCGCTGGTCCACATTCTGAGTGAGTGGTTGTAAACTGGACTCCTTTCGTTGCATTTCGGGGGTGACTGAATGCAAATTTAGCCTATACAACGAGTTGTGGTAGCGTATAAATAAAATGAACTAGTGTTTTTACCGTTCCGGTTTCCAGAAAAGTGTGGTGGGAATTTTACGACGACAGAGGATATCACGGCACAAGATCGAACCATGAAACCAGACTTTGTTGTAGGCCTCCTCTTACAACTGCGCTACGTGAACTGCCAGTATGTAATTAAAATAAAAGAGTTGAAATGACAACAATGAATCACGTAACTCAAGCTACCACCATAAAAAACGAAAACCATAGAGAAAGTCAACAATTATTTACTGATTAGCGTAATCACCTGTTCATCTGTAGTCCCGTTGATCGTCGAGTGACTCGAGCGGGCGCCAATAAATCCTCCGTTTTTCCTTGTCGCGCGCAAGAGTAGCCCAGTGGGTTCTGCTCGCTCTGGAGACTCGTCGAGCATCATATATATCTTCTAGGCTTTTCGTGAAGAACTCTGACCATCGGGTCGGTGGTCTTCCTGCAGTACGTTTGACATCCCAAAGAATCCAGTCACTAACGGCTCTTGTCCATCGGTTCTCATTCATACGCATTACGTGCTCGGCCCACCTTATCTCCGACAGCTTGGCGTATAGAACGGAATCTTTGATTTTTGAACGTTGAGGCAGGTCGGAGCTTCGGATCCCATCCCTTAGTTGTGTGAAACAGGATACTCCTAGCATCGTCCCTTCGACCGCGCGTTCGATAACGCTGAGTGATCACCTTGCTTACGCAGCGACCAGGTTTCTGATGCATAGTTAGGGCAGGAAGAACCGTTGAGTCGAAAAGGTGGGCACGGAGTCGGGTGTTCTTTGTTCTCTTCACTACATCCTCGATGCTCTTGAAAGCTCCCCAGGCTGCTCGTTTCCTTCTACTCAACTCTGGTGGTAAGTCGTTCATTATGTTGATTTTTCGACCTAGGTAGACGTAATTGAAGCATTCGGAGATACTCTTTCCGTTGAGAGTGAATGAAGCATACGTAACCAATCCGTTCCTCATGAATATCGTTTCTGTGAGATTTAGTCTAAGAGTAACATTTCAACAGGCTTTATCAAAGTCGACAACCATTCGTTGCGCTTGGCTAATGCTTGGTGTAGTAAGAGCGATGTCATCAGCAAAGCAAAGATGGTGTAATTGCAGATAACTGATTTTCACTCCCATGTTGCTCTATTCTAGTGCTTCAATGAGTTTCTTTAAGGTGGTCATAAATAATCTTGAAAAGATGCTATCGCCTTGTCTAATCCCTCTTTTGACGGGGTATTAACATCGTTGTAGAATGTTGATATCTTGGTTGTGAAATTTTTGTGCAGCTCACAGAGAAACTTTATATACTGAGTAGAGACTGTCCCTTGACTGTCAAGGACTTTCATGACTGCTTCTATCTCAGTTGAACTAAAGGCCTTCTGTAAATCGATGAAAGTGAAACAGAGCGGTCTTTTGTACTCTCGCGATACTTCTATACTTTTGTAGGCTATCAAAGCTTCCAATTAGTTTAAATTCAAACGATATTGTTGCGGAGCAACGCTGATTATCTACTCTAAGCTCTACGCTTCTATAGTAAAGCGAACGCAAGTTGAAAGCTCGCTTAAAATTTCATGGAAAAGGACATCATAGCTTTCAATCAGCGGATATTCAAACGAGAACTTCCCACGACAACAGCAGTTATTTTCATCAAGCATTTATCGCAAAGCGAAAGTAGTGACAAGTGAGTGCAGTCAGATAGTGATCAGAGTAGGTTTAACATAATGCTGTCAGCTTTTTGCATGATTACTTCGCATAATAGCTGAGAGGTATTTTAGTGTCTTTCTTAAGTGTTTTATACCCACCGGTTGAATTCCAGTGCCCGAAACGGCCTTCTACAAGTGTAGCTGGGAATACCTAATCATGGATCAGCTCCAGTACTAAATGTGCAAACCGCTATTCATCGATTGACTACAAAAGACCGTAAAAGTGTTATGTGAACATAAAGTATTGTATCTGAGTGAAAATATTGAAAAAAAACAGTTTTGGTCAATCACTTGCACTAGATAGTAGTTACAACATGAAGCCTTCACGTCCGCGACCATTTTCGCGTGGCTGATCCATAGGATAGCGTGTCATTGGAACATAATTGAGATGCGAATCGAAGTCAAGATGCATGGTCAGAAAAGTACAGCAGTGTATAAAAGGACAAAGGATTAAGTTCTCGGCGTTGATCAATCCCTGAGGAATGCGCATGCATTCGACTTCATTAAGTATCGTTGGAGGTGATTGAATGCAAATCTGGCCTTTACAATGACTCGCGGTGGCCTGGCGATGTATCGAGCCAGTGCTGCTATCCTCCCAGACAAGTCTGGTACCAATTTGCCGACCCCGGAGGGATGGAAGGCTTGGTGGGCCATGGGCGCATTAATCGAGTCGACGTGCGTGTTGCAGTGGCGCCTCCAACCACTGTGCCAGCTACAGCAGTGTATATATTGAAATCAGTGCGCATGCTCGTGAAAGCGCTAACAAAGTTATGCAGAGTACTGGTTACAAAATTTTGGCCTTGAACAATCTTCTAGATGAGAAACACAATACGAAATCGGTATAAAAAAACTTCAATTAGGTTGTTTGTCCCACCAAGCCTTCCATCCTTCCGGAGTCGGCAAATTGGTACCAAACTTGTCTGAGAGGATAGCAGCACTGGCTTGATAAATCGGCCGGCCACCGCGAGTCATTGTAAAGGCCAGATATGCATTCAATCACCTCCAACGATACTTAATGAAGCCGAATGCATGGCGCATCCCTCAGGGATTGATCAACGCCGAGAGCTTTATCCTTCATCCTTTATTCTTGTTGAGCAAACATGAGATAGATTGCGCTCAACTTCACCTTCCCAGGCCCTGAGGAAGGCTAAATCCGCCTAACCGTCAGCTTGTTCGTGCATAAAGAATAAAGTAGCGCCACGTGTTTGCTCAATAAGAATATAAAGAAGTTTTATAAGTGTTTTATTTCTATCGATAGTTAAAATATGCTTGGTGTTTGACACTTCAAAGGCATGTCGTCGCGAGTAGCGTATGCTGTAAAAGGAACTCCATTTAACTATTACCATGCTGATTGGCGATTTTATTTCCAACAGATTTTCCAATCTACGCAAAATGGATGGATAAATTATTTGTAGAACAACGAAAATATTCCAGTTAACAGGAAAAATATTTGAACTTCCTAATAAAATCACATTAAAGAAGCGCTCGACATAATGAAGCTTTGTCAACATTGCATATCTGAAAGGATAGCAGCGGTAGTTTTGTGAATGTTGTAGAGAAAATGAGGTCGCAGAAGCGACAGAGACAGCAAAGGTACTAAATGAAGCATTACTTTCTCCCATCCCTTAGTTGTGTGAAACAGGATACTCCTAGCATCGTCCCTTCGACCGCGCGTTCGATAACGCTGAGTGATCACCTTGCTTACGCAGCGACCAGGTTTCTGATGCATAGTTAGGGCAGGAAGAACCGTTGAGTCGAAAAGGTGGGCACGGAGTCGGGTGTTCTTTGTTCTCTTCACTACATCCTCGATGCTCTTGAAAGCTCCCCAGGCTGCTCGTTTCCTTCTACTCAACTCTGGTGGTAAGTCGTTCATTATGTTGATTTTTCGACCTAGGTAGACGTAATTGAAGCATTCGGAGATACTCTTTCCGTTGAGAGTGAATGAAGCATACGTAACCAATCCGTTCCTCATGAATATCGTTTCTGTGAGATTTAGTCTAAGAGTAACATTTCAACAGGCTTTATCAAAGTCGACAACCATTCGTTGCGCTTGGCTAATGCTTGGTGTAGTAAGAGCGATGTCATCAGCAAAGCAAAGATGGTGTAATTGCAGATAACTGATTTTCACTCCCATGTTGCTCTATTCTAGTGCTTCAATGAGTTTCTTTAAGGTGGTCATAAATAATCTTGAAAAGATGCTATCGCCTTGTCTAATCCCTCTTTTGACGGGGTATTAACATCGTTGTAGAATGTTGATATCTTGGTTGTGAAATTTTTGTGCAGCTCACAGAGAAACTTTATATACTGAGTAGAGACTGTCCCTTGACTGTCAAGGACTTTCATGACTGCTTCTATCTCAGTTGAACTAAAGGCCTTCTGTAAATCGATGAAAGTGAAACAGAGCGGTCTTTTGTACTCTCGCGATACTTCTATACTTTTGTAGGCTATCAAAGCTTCCAATTAGTTTAAATTCAAACGATATTGTTGCGGAGCAACGCTGATTATCTACTCTAAGCTCTACGCTTCTATAGTAAAGCGAACGCAAGTTGAAAGCTCGCTTAAAATTTCATGGAAAAGGACATCATAGCTTTCAATCAGCGGATATTCAAACGAGAACTTCCCACGACAACAGCAGTTATTTTCATCAAGCATTTATCGCAAAGCGAAAGTAGTGACAAGTGAGTGCAGTCAGATAGTGATCAGAGTAGGTTTAACATAATGCTGTCAGCTTTTTGCATGATTACTTCGCATAATAGCTGAGAGGTATTTTAGTGTCTTTCTTAAGTGTTTTATACCCACCGGTTGAATTCCAGTGCCCGAAACGGCCTTCTACAAGTGTAGCTGGGAATACCTAATCATGGATCAGCTCCAGTACTAAATGTGCAAACCGCTATTCATCGATTGACTACAAAAGACCGTAAAAGTGTTATGTGAACATAAAGTATTGTATCTGAGTGAAAATATTGAAAAAAAACAGTTTTGGTCAATCACTTGCACTAGATAGTAGTTACAACATGAAGCCTTCACGTCCGCGACCATTTTCGCGTGGCTGATCCATAGGATAGCGTGTCATTGGAACATAATTGAGATGCGAATCGAAGTCAAGATGCATGGTCAGAAAAGTACAGCAGTGTATAAAAGGACAAAGGATTAAGTTCTCGGCGTTGATCAATCCCTGAGGAATGCGCATGCATTCGACTTCATTAAGTATCGTTGGAGGTGATTGAATGCAAATCTGGCCTTTACAATGACTCGCGGTGGCCTGGCGATGTATCGAGCCAGTGCTGCTATCCTCCCAGACAAGTCTGGTACCAATTTGCCGACCCCGGAGGGATGGAAGGCTTGGTGGGCCATGGGCGCATTAATCGAGTCGACGTGCGTGTTGCAGTGGCGCCTCCAACCACTGTGCCAGCTACAGCAGTGTATATATTGAAATCAGTGCGCATGCTCGTGAAAGCGCTAACAAAGTTATGCAGAGTACTGGTTACAAAATTTTGGCCTTGAACAATCTTCTAGATGAGAAACACAATACGAAATCGGTATAAAAAAACTTCAATTAGGTTGTTTGTCCCACCAAGCCTTCCATCCTTCCGGAGTCGGCAAATTGGTACCAAACTTGTCTGAGAGGATAGCAGCACTGGCTTGATAAATCGGCCGGCCACCGCGAGTCATTGTAAAGGCCAGATATGCATTCAATCACCTCCAACGATACTTAATGAAGCCGAATGCATGGCGCATCCCTCAGGGATTGATCAACGCCGAGAGCTTTATCCTTCATCCTTTATTCTTGTTGAGCAAACATGAGATAGATTGCGCTCAACTTCACCTTCCCAGGCCCTGAGGAAGGCTAAATCCGCCTAACCGTCAGCTTGTTCGTGCATAAAGAATAAAGTAGCGCCACGTGTTTGCTCAATAAGAATATAAAGAAGTTTTATAAGTGTTTTATTTCTATCGATAGTTAAAATATGCTTGGTGTTTGACACTTCAAAGGCATGTCGTCGCGAGTAGCGTATGCTGTAAAAGGAACTCCATTTAACTATTACCATGCTGATTGGCGATTTTATTTCCAACAGATTTTCCAATCTACGCAAAATGGATGGATAAATTATTTGTAGAACAACGAAAATATTCCAGTTAACAGGAAAAATATTTGAACTTCCTAATAAAATCACATTAAAGAAGCGCTCGACATAATGAAGCTTTGTCAACATTGCATATCTGAAAGGATAGCAGCGGTAGTTTTGTGAATGTTGTAGAGAAAATGAGGTCGCAGAAGCGACAGAGACAGCAAAGGTACTAAATGAAGCATTACTTTCACACCAAGTAACAGTTATTTAGTAGTCAGTATTTTTATAAATGCATAAAAATCATGAAAAAGACAAGTTTTCGATGCATGAGAAATGACACTGACGAACACATCTCTAACGACGCCGGTAATAAACATACTTGTAGTCAAAGATAAACTGCTCAACATGATTCAATCAAGTAAAAGATGGCTGGGGAAACGGGAAGTGTCTGGGTGATCCAAAGATCGCAACTGTTGTGAATGCAAATCTGGCCTTTACAATGACTCGCGGTGGCCTGGCGATGTATCGAGCCAGTGCTGCTATCCTCCCAGACAAGTCTGGTACCAATTTGCCGACCCCGGAGGGATGGAAGGCTTGGTGGGCCATGGGCGCATTAATCGAGTCGACGTGCGTGTTGCAGTGGCGCCTCCAACCACTGTGCCAGCTACAGCAGTGTATATATTGAAATCAGTGCGCATGCTCGTGAAAGCGCTAACAAAGTTATGCAGAGTACTGGTTACAAAATTTTGGCCTTGAACAATCTTCTAGATGAGAAACACAATACGAAATCGGTATAAAAAAACTTCAATTAGGTTGTTTGTCCCACCAAGCCTTCCATCCTTCCGGAGTCGGCAAATTGGTACCAAACTTGTCTGAGAGGATAGCAGCACTGGCTTGATAAATCGGCCGGCCACCGCGAGTCATTGTAAAGGCCAGATATGCATTCAATCACCTCCAACGATACTTAATGAAGCCGAATGCATGGCGCATCCCTCAGGGATTGATCAACGCCGAGAGCTTTATCCTTCATCCTTTATTCTTGTTGAGCAAACATGAGATAGATTGCGCTCAACTTCACCTTCCCAGGCCCTGAGGAAGGCTAAATCCGCCTAACCGTCAGCTTGTTCGTGCATAAAGAATAAAGTAGCGCCACGTGTTTGCTCAATAAGAATATAAAGAAGTTTTATAAGTGTTTTATTTCTATCGATAGTTAAAATATGCTTGGTGTTTGACACTTCAAAGGCATGTCGTCGCGAGTAGCGTATGCTGTAAAAGGAACTCCATTTAACTATTACCATGCTGATTGGCGATTTTATTTCCAACAGATTTTCCAATCTACGCAAAATGGATGGATAAATTATTTGTAGAACAACGAAAATATTCCAGTTAACAGGAAAAATATTTGAACTTCCTAATAAAATCACATTAAAGAAGCGCTCGACATAATGAAGCTTTGTCAACATTGCATATCTGAAAGGATAGCAGCGGTAGTTTTGTGAATGTTGTAGAGAAAATGAGGTCGCAGAAGCGACAGAGACAGCAAAGGTACTAAATGAAGCATTACTTTCACACCAAGTAACAGTTATTTAGTAGTCAGTATTTTTATAAATGCATAAAAATCATGAAAAAGACAAGTTTTCGATGCATGAGAAATGACACTGACGAACACATCTCTAACGACGCCGGTAATAAACATACTTGTAGTCAAAGATAAACTGCTCAACATGATTCAATCAAGTAAAAGATGGCTGGGGAAACGGGAAGTGTCTGGGTGATCCAAAGATCGCAACTGTTGTGACTGCCAAATATGCAAATTCGGTGTCCCATATATACATACGCAAGAGCAGTTAATTAAGTACACATGAAATTGCCCACGAGCAACATATGCGACCCCACCGGTATCGCCCACGACGACCGCGATTCGCGCGCAACCGCTAGGAGACGCGCACGGCGTTCTCGCCGCATTACAAAACAGATGCGACCCGACCGGCATCGCCCACGAGGATCGCGATTCGCGCGCCCCCCTAGGAGACGCGCACGGCGTTCTCGCCGCATTACAAAACAGATGCGACCCGACCGGCATCGCCCACGAGGATCGCGATTCGCGCGCCCCCCTAGGAGACGCGCACGGCGTTCTCGCCGCATTACAAAACAGATGCGACCCGACCGGCATCGCCCACGAGGATCGCGATTCGCGCGCCCCCCTAGGAGACGCGCACGGCGTTCTCGCCGCATTACAAAACAGATGCGACCCGACCGGCATCGCCCACGAGGATCGCGATTCGCGCGCCCCCCTAGGAGACGCGCACGGCGTTCTCGCCGCATTACAAAACAGATGCGACCCGACCGGCATCGCCCACGAGGATCGCGATTCGCGCGCCCCCCTAGGAGACGCGCACGGCGTTCTCGCCGCATTACAAAACAGATGCGACCCGACCGGCATCGCCCACGAGGATCGCGATTCGCGCGCCCCCCTAGGAGACGCGCACGGCGTTCTCGCCGCATTACAAAACAGATGCGACCCGACCGGCATCGCCCACGAGGATCGCGATTCGCGCGCCCCCCTAGGAGACGCGCACGGCGTTCTCGCCGCATTACAAAACAGATGCGACCCGACCGGCATCGCCCACGAGGATCGCGATTCGCGCGCCCCCCTAGGAGACGCGCACGGCGTTCTCGCCGCATTACAAAACAGATGCGACCCGACCGGCATCGCCCACGAGGATCGCGATTCGCGCGCCCCCCTAGGAGACGCGCACGGCGTTCTCGCCGCATTACAAAACAGATGCGACCCGACCGGCATCGCCCACGAGGATCGCGATTCGCGCGCCCCCCTAGGAGACGCGCACGGCGTTCTCGCCGCATTACAAAACAGATGCGACCCGACCGGCATCGCCCACGAGGATCGCGATTCGCGCGCCCCCCTAGGAGACGCGCACGGCGTTCTCGCCGCATTACAAAACAGATGCGACCCGACCGGCATCGCCCACGAGGATCGCGATTCGCGCGCCCCCCTAGGAGACGCGCACGGCGTTCTCGCCGCATTACAAAACAGATGCGACCCGACCGGCATCGCCCACGAGGATCGCGATTCGCGCGCCCCCCTAGGAGACGCGCACGGCGTTCTCGCCGCATTACAAAACAGATGCGACCCGACCGGCATCGCCCACGAGGATCGCGATTCGCGCGCCCCCCTAGGAGACGCGCACGGCGTTCTCGCCGCATTACAAAACAGATGCGACCCGACCGGCATCGCCCACGAGGATCGCGATTCGCGCGCCCCCCTAGGAGACGCGCACGGCGTTCTCGCCGCATTACAAAACAGATGCGACCCGACCGGCATCGCCCACGAGGATCGCGATTCGCGCGCCCCCCTAGGAGACGCGCACGGCGTTCTCGCCGCATTACAAAACAGATGCGACCCGACCGGCATCGCCCACGAGGATCGCGATTCGCGCGCCCCCCTAGGAGACGCGCACGGCGTTCTCGCCGCATTACAAAACAGATGCGACCCGACCGGCATCGCCCACGAGGATCGCGATTCGCGCGCCCCCCTAGGAGACGCGCACGGCGTTCTCGCCGCATTACAAAACAGATGCGACCCGACCGGCATCGCCCACGAGGATCGCGATTCGCGCGCCCCCCTAGGAGACGCGCACGGCGTTCTCGCCGCATTACAAAACAGATGCGACCCGACCGGCATCGCCCACGAGGATCGCGATTCGCGCGCCCCCCTAGGAGACGCGCACGGCGTTCTCGCCGCATTACAAAACAGATGCGACCCGACCGGCATCGCCCACGAGGATCGCGATTCGCGCGCCCCCCTAGGAGACGCGCACGGCGTTCTCGCCGCATTACAAAACAGATGCGACCCGACCGGCATCGCCCACGAGGATCGCGATTCGCGCGCCCCCCTAGGAGACGCGCACGGCGTTCTCGCCGCATTACAAAACAGATGCGACCCGACCGGCATCGCCCACGAGGATCGCGATTCGCGCGCCCCCCTAGGAGACGCGCACGGCGTTCTCGCCGCATTACAAAACAGATGCGACCCGACCGGCATCGCCCACGAGGATCGCGATTCGCGCGCCCCCCTAGGAGACGCGCACGGCGTTCTCGCCGCATTACAAAACAGATGCGACCCGACCGGCATCGCCCACGAGGATCGCGATTCGCGCGCCCCCCTAGGAGACGCGCACGGCGTTCTCGCCGCATTACAAAACAGATGCGACCCGACCGGCATCGCCCACGAGGATCGCGATTCGCGCGCCCCCCTAGGAGACGCGCACGGCGTTCTCGCCGCATTACAAAACAGATGCGACCCGACCGGCATCGCCCACGAGGATCGCGATTCGCGCGCCCCCCTAGGAGACGCGCACGGCGTTCTCGCCGCATTACAAAACAGATGCGACCCGACCGGCATCGCCCACGAGGATCGCGATTCGCGCGCCCCCCTAGGAGACGCGCACGGCGTTCTCGCCGCATTACAAAACAGATGCGACCCGACCGGCATCGCCCACGAGGATCGCGATTCGCGCGCCCCCCTAGGAGACGCGCACGGCGTTCTCGCCGCATTACAAAACAGATGCGACCCGACCGGCATCGCCCACGAGGATCGCGATTCGCGCGCCCCCCTAGGAGACGCGCACGGCGTTCTCGCCGCATTACAAAACAGATGCGACCCGACCGGCATCGCCCACGAGGATCGCGATTCGCGCGCCCCCCTAGGAGACGCGCACGGCGTTCTCGCCGCATTACAAAACAGATGCGACCCGACCGGCATCGCCCACGAGGATCGCGATTCGCGCGCCCCCCTAGGAGACGCGCACGGCGTTCTCGCCGCATTACAAAACAGATGCGACCCGACCGGCATCGCCCACGAGGATCGCGATTCGCGCGCCCCCCTAGGAGACGCGCACGGCGTTCTCGCCGCATTACAAAACAGATGCGACCCGACCGGCATCGCCCACGAGGATCGCGATTCGCGCGCCCCCCTAGGAGACGCGCACGGCGTTCTCGCCGCATTACAAAACAGATGCGACCCGACCGGCATCGCCCACGAGGATCGCGATTCGCGCGCCCCCCTAGGAGACGCGCACGGCGTTCTCGCCGCATTACAAAACAGATGCGACCCGACCGGCATCGCCCACGAGGATCGCGATTCGCGCGCCCCCCTAGGAGACGCGCACGGCGTTCTCGCCGCATTACAAAACAGATGCGACCCGACCGGCATCGCCCACGAGGATCGCGATTCGCGCGCCCCCCTAGGAGACGCGCACGGCGTTCTCGCCGCATTACAAAACAGATGCGACCCGACCGGCATCGCCCACGAGGATCGCGATTCGCGCGCCCCCCTAGGAGACGCGCACGGCGTTCTCGCCGCATTACAAAACAGATGCGACCCGACCGGCATCGCCCACGAGGATCGCGATTCGCGCGCCCCCCTAGGAGACGCGCACGGCGTTCTCGCCGCATTACAAAACAGATGCGACCCGACCGGCATCGCCCACGAGGATCGCGATTCGCGCGCCCCCCTAGGAGACGCGCACGGCGTTCTCGCCGCATTACAAAACAGATGCGACCCGACCGGCATCGCCCACGAGGATCGCGATTCGCGCGCCCCCCTAGGAGACGCGCACGGCGTTCTCGCCGCATTACAAAACAGATGCGACCCGACCGGCATCGCCCACGAGGATCGCGATTCGCGCGCCCCCCTAGGAGACGCGCACGGCGTTCTCGCCGCATTACAAAACAGATGCGACCCGACCGGCATCGCCCACGAGGATCGCGATTCGCGCGCCCCCCTAGGAGACGCGCACGGCGTTCTCGCCGCATTACAAAACAGATGCGACCCGACCGGCATCGCCCACGAGGATCGCGATTCGCGCGCCCCCCTAGGAGACGCGCACGGCGTTCTCGCCGCATTACAAAACAGATGCGACCCGACCGGCATCGCCCACGAGGATCGCGATTCGCGCGCCCCCCTAGGAGACGCGCACGGCGTTCTCGCCGCATTACAAAACAGATGCGACCCGACCGGCATCGCCCACGAGGATCGCGATTCGCGCGCCCCCCTAGGAGACGCGCACGGCGTTCTCGCCGCATTACAAAACAGATGTGACCCCCCCGGCATCGCCCACGACGATCGGGATTCGCTCGCCACCGCTAGGAGACGCGCACGGCGTTCTCGCCGCATTACAAAACAGATGCGACCCTACCGGCATCGCCCACGACGATCGCGATTCGCTCGCCACCGCTAGG
>MQTX01000189.1:268690-281287 GCA_009735665.1 Angiostrongylus cantonensis | reverse complement strand
TCTAAGGGAAACTCTTTAGATATAGGCACTCTGAGAGTTCAGATCGTTCAAAAATAGTTGAAATCTTTTTTTTTAATCAAATTTCCAAGGTAGGCGCTGCATGCCTAAGCAAAAAGCACGCAGGGGAAATCATATAGTCGAATGCTGGACGAGATCTCTCTTTTGAGTTTCTGATTTGAACTGCGACTGGCGACGTAGGAACACCGAGAAAATACCTTTATGGCTTCAACCAAGTCGGATTTCTTCCTTGGTAGAATGAGGTAATTTGTTTATTATGGGCCAGGGTGTGTGAAATCTACTGGCGTTTACTTTACCGCAGTGCTTTAATTCATTGATTAATATAGCTCATCACGAGCTGAAATGTGTTAGTTTAAACCTAGAATGGGCTATTACTTCTACATCACATTCATTACAATCAACGCATTTAAAGAACTGTGAGTTGAAGTCATTTATTGTTTGGGTTATGTTTAACAATTTAACCTTATGGTGAGTTGCTAACCGCAATTTTAAGAGGGGATAAAATTTATCCCTTTATGCCAGTGGCTGCTTAGTGCTTTTAGACGTCGTGTTTTGTTCTTGCCATTCTAGCTCTTTTATGTTATTTCGGATCTTTTTCTTTGCATTATATGATACCGATGAGCTTCACAAACATTCGGCACGTCGTCGATCTCAAAGACGCCAATGAAGTAATAGATGTTGGGATTCCGGATAGGCTTTTGGGGCTTTTTAAATGAAGCAAACATTGCCTGCTATGCTCATTATTTGCAACGTATTGGTTAAGCTTTCTATCGGTTTTTAACTGATTTAACTTTTATTTTTATTCAGTAGCTATTTTTCTTCGCTGTTTATATTTCCATGTCGTCAACTACTGTTTTTCGGCATTGTTATTTAGAAAAGTAAAAGTCTTTTGTAATGTTTTCATAACAAATCTATTTGATCATTTTCAGGATCGTAGTGAAGATAGCGCGGATCGTGTAGCTAAATTCGTTAGGGGTGCTTATGGTGAGCTATCCTGGTTTGATTCGGACGGGTTACCTAGCATGGCTGCACTCGATTCCAAGGATATTATCCATTTTCTCACTAATTTGAGCGAGGTATGAATGTTACATATATATATATATATCACGTAGTATATACGTATGTGTATCTATATATATTTGTGTGTATGAACGTATGTGTGTTTGCTTCAATGTATTTATATAGACTTCGAACATGGTGACGTCTGCAAGGCCCATTCTGTATTACTGAAATGGTTACCATCTGCGAGCGCAGATGTTTGACGTTAGCCACAAGCACGTCCGCTCATCGTTTGGATAGGCTTCAAAGAGTACACTTCCATTCTCTTGGAGCCCATTCCACTGTTTTTTTTCATCTTTCTGTTATCTGTTTTTCTTATTCTGTGACCTGCTTGTGTCTCGCTATTGATGTGTATTCTCTGGGATGCTGGAGATGCTATTGGTTTCGAAGATCTGAGCTGCGCATTCCGGCTAGACGTTGTGAATGCCGGTTAAGTTTTACAGGGCACTTTTCAAACGCAATGCGCGCATTTTTTGACCTAATTGGAATATCAGATAACGATGTCATCCGCGAAAAGCCCTGATAAGATTGCAGTCGTTTTCCGGCCTTTGTTGACAATTGATGCGAGGAAAACAAACTGAATGCAAGAAGCGTTTGGATCTACACAGTAGATGTGATGACTGGTTATTTAATAATAACAATAATAATAATGATAATAGTAGTAATATTAACGTATACGTTGAGAAGTTCGACAATCCATGAATAGTGTCAAAGACTTCTCGGCGTTATCGAACGAGCCACGGAATAACCTCTGATTGCCCTGGTGTTCTTCCCTATGTTGACAATTAAAGATTAGGGAAATAAAGCGCAGATGTGAAAAAAATGTCAGGCAAGTTGAGAATGTGACGCGCAACAACTACAGGTGATGAGCAGGAACCATCACCGACTCGTTCCCCTCAGGAAGTGAAGTGGAAAACAGGAGAGAAATGTCATCTTGGTTGAGCTTTTTTTATGAAGATTCCTGAGATTTTAATCACATGGTAATATTCGTGGTCCTCGAATGAGGAGAGCGCAGTGTTCAGCATGGTCACGACAAAAATTCGTGAAGTTTTTCTTGACGACAAGTCGGATCTCTCGACTATAGACGAACTGACTGTTGATGGATGGTTAGAGTTAGAGCCCACTTTTTTGTTTGTGAACTAAATAGCTTATTAGTTGTCTTGGAACGTTACTATTGAATAAAGTTTTTTTGTGTTATGACTGTTCAGAATTGTATTTAGGGTATACGTACCCGTATAGATTTCACAGTGCTATTAAGATATTCGCAAAATCTAGACCACAGGGCATATTCGAACTCGTGGCTACCCTTTCCGGGGGATCACGTATAACAAACTGCACCACTGAGCACCCTTGCCTTTTGAGTTCATAGATCATAGAAGGCGTTATATGGGCTGTGTCTTCTCGTCTTGCCCAGTCCTACCTTTCCGGGGGATCACGTATAACAAACTGCACCACTGAGCACCCTAGCTTTTTGAGTTTTATATATATTGCAGCATCATTGTGACTATGTTCCACATAATATTCGGTGAAAGAAATAATGAGCAGTGAATAAGAAGTTATACATTGTATAACTTCCGGTTTTATGTTTTCCAGCGGCTGCAGATGCTTATTTGGCTCTGTGGTGGAAGAGATTCGTTGAACGAGCTGAGTATACGGAATCATGATGGATAAGTCCATAAATGTTTGTGCTGTTTTATTACTAAATTATCTCACACATTTGAACGGAAATGTGAGTTCGCTTATGTTGTGGCCAGTTAGTTGCTTCAATACACATCTATTTTTTTTGCTAATATCTTTTGATAACTAGTCATTATATATCGAATTAGTACTGGGCATTGGGCCTTCGGCTATTGTGGATTTTCAGGCACATGAGGCTCCCATCCACTCATGCATGACTGTGAGATGACTCTCCCCATATCAATTATTCTTCTATTAGTTTTGCTCAAAAGCAAAGTTTCAGTCTTGTAAGTGTTTTCGTTAATAAATTTGCCTTCCTTTCATTTTCTTATTAAATTTAAGATAGTACTTGCCCGCACATCACTTAGGAAGAAACTAACGACAACCCTCTTTTGTTGGATTTGCATATTCGAACCGTCTTCTATGTGCCTGAATGTCTTTTTTTGCTAACTCGTTTGTAGAAAGAATAGGTAATGTGTTGCGTAGTGGTTTGTTTTATTCAAATGACTTAGACGGTGATACGTATTTACTACGGTTAGGAAGTAGTGCTCAGCTACCGCGACTCTGCGATCTAACTTTTCAAGAAACTCGTCGGGTGCGGGATAGTATTTTAGGCAGATTTTTAAAATGTTCACATAGATGCGCCTTGATCATGTTCATTAGTTAGCTTTTATTGCTTAAAAGCAAAACCAGAATGTGTCATTAAGTCTGTGTTCACGAAATGAACAGCATCGAGCCTGTGTACAGCAGTTCATAGTGGTAGCCAAAATTTGACTATCTCTTATTGTTAGTACTTTAGATTTCGACCGTTCCGAACAAAACTTCTAGTTTTTCCACCGAGTAAATGTCACTCGTTAAGTGTAACAGTGAAACTTGAAATTGAAGATTGTGACACAAATCGCTTGCACAGGTGCTATATGTTACTAGACATAATTCGGCGATGTGCTTATAATTTTTGTAAATATTTTTCAGCAATTCATAGTACTACCCAGCAGTACATAGTAAATCTCCTTGTGCATCTCCGTGCCCATATGGAAACATTTTCCAAAGAAAATCATCCGAACGGCAACACAATACTCATCCAGTTCGGAGCTAGCGGATAGGATTGCGTATGCCCTTTGAAACTTGTGGCTGCTACGATAATGGTGTTATTTTTTTTAAGGTTAGTATGAATAGTCGCCTAAAAAAATCGATAGTGTTGCTTTGCAACTTTGCTGATATGTATTGGAGGATCTCATTGTTCAGAAATGTACACCTTATTGGTATAAATGTGACGTAAATATCAACCTACTTTATAGTTAAGTTATTAGCTTGTTGTAAATTGTTAAGTAATGCTCATCTAAGGATAAGGAATGCATGAGACTTGCGTTCCACCTACCATCCGCATCTCTTGGCGTTCCGCTGATTCCCGAATGTCTCGAACAGGCGCAAATAAGTTTTTGTTTATCCCTCTTGCTTTAAAGAGTAATCTAGTGAAATCTGCTAGCACTAGAAGCTCACTGAGCCTTATATCATTTTTCTATTCTTTTTATGAATAGCCCTGTCCGTCGACGTCTTCCTGTTGTGTGTCCCACATACCCAGAAATCTATTCGCTAACATGTGTTGTTCACCGACTATCGTCCAGGTATATCCCATGTCATTTTCAACATTCTTATGTGCACAGCAGCGTCCTTGGTCTTTGACCATTCGCGTGGGTAGGAACATCGTATTTCCTCTAGTTTCACTTGCGTGTGCTCCCAACGTCGTCCTCTCGACTGTGCATTCGGTAGTGCCGATGATCGTTCATCCTGCTAACGTGGTAACCAGGTCTACGGCTAGTCTATGACTAGTGCGATTCCACATTGACTTACTAGCTCAATTGTTCCTGGAGACAAGCGTCTCTCGCTTAATTTCGAGTTCACAGCCCTTATAGTGCTAACATGATGAGGTTCAATAAACCGGTCTTATTTTTCGTCCACATTGACGATAATGGCATCTTGCCAGGAAGCGAAAATGGATTCCAATAAATTCCAATTCGCAGTGGTTTTGGAGTTTCCTTCCCTGCACTTTTCGGCTTTCTCTCTTTTCTGCAGTAATGTAGTCCTGCGCCAAGGAGGAAATAATCCGATCCCGTACAAAATTTCGTGATGGCGTAGACATCGGATAGCCGAAACCTTCGATTTAATGCGACGTAGTGTTTTTCATTACGGTACTCTCCATTGGGTGACTCCCAGATACAACATTAAGATTGGCGGTTCTGGAATTGTGTATTAAAGTGGATGATCTTAGTCGCCCTTACAACCTTAGTCACTCTTTCATTTTTGTCGCTTCATTCTAATTCTTGTGTCGCAATGCGACGTTCTTGAGGTGTTCTCGTCTACCCAATGCTTGCCTTGAGATCGCCAGTGAGGTTTCTAAATGAGGTGTGGTATTTTCTGTGGAATGTCTCCAGAACCACCTAGAACGCTTCTGCCTTGTCTTTATCTTAGATTGGAGTGCGTGACCGACCAAGAAATACCAAGGATGGCACTGATCCACGTTTCTTCAATAGTAGGCATTTCATTCAGGTTTGTTTGTTGTTCATATGAATCGATGTGCACATAAAAGCCGTTGTTAACGAGTGCGCAATGCAACCGAATTTTCTATTGTTACATGTTTCAAAGATACGTTTTTCTCTGGCATCATAGAAGGCGTTATATGGGCTGTGTCTTCTCGTCTTGTCCAGTCCTGCGACGTCGTATTTTAGCCTTTTTGACGCGATTATCAGGTCCTAAATGAAGGAGTGGTATCCCAGTGACCGTACGTTATCTTTAATACAAATTATCAAGTCTACCCAATGCTTGCCTTGAGATCGCCAGTGAGGTTTCTAAATGAGGTGTGGTATTTTCTGTGGAATGTCTCCAGAACCACCTAGAACGCTTCTGCCTTGTCTTTATCTTAGATTGGAGTGCGTGACCGACCAAGAAATACCAAGGATGGCACTGATCCACGTTTCTTCAATAGTAGGCATTTCATTCAGGTTTGTTTGTTGTTCATATGAATCGATGTGCACATAAAAGCCGTTGTTAACGAGTGCGCAATGCAACCGAATTTTCTATTGTTACATGTTTCAAAGATACGTTTTTCTCTGGCATCATAGAAGGCGTTATATGGGCTGTGTCTTCTCGTCTTGCCCAGTCCTACGACGTCGTATTTTAGCCTTTTTGACGCGATTATCAGGTCCTAAATGAAGGAGTGGTATCCCAGTGATCGTACGTTATATTTAATACAGATTATCACACCACACCTTGCAGATTTATGTAGCCTAGAATGGCGCTGAGACTTTAGCAACCTCTCCGTACTCGTACTACTCAACGGTTCCATCTCAAGTGCTGTTTCAGAGTTGTATGAATGAGGTTACTCATCTTTACCATGTTTACTATTTGATGGCCGCGTACATCTAGCCGAGCTTCCAGCGCGGAGATACATATACTGATGTGTAGCTTTCCAGTCTGTCTCTAGGTAGACGTGGAGCCTATTTGTTGAGGGCTTCTCCTAGCCATCTCCCGTTTATTTCTCACTCATTTAATTGCAGGCTGTTGGCCGAATCAATCTGTAAAATGCGATCTGCAAATGAACGAACGCATCTGAGGCATGCACGCATGGATGTACCTGAGAGAGTACTGAAGGCGTGCGCCCTTTCTAAAGCAGAAACAAAGACGTCGTCCTACTTATCCACCAAGGACTCATGGAAGAATAAGGTGCCTCAACTATCTTTTGATTTGCATAGAGTAGAAAAATGGTGACTACTCCTCACTTTCCTGGATTACCGATGTTTTAAAAGTTGCTATTAATTCTTTGTAACCACTGTGTCTTGTTTATCAAACCACTATCTCAAATAGTTGCTCTCTGTTTAAGTTCTCCACTAAGTCCAGTATTTCCACATCAAATCCTGTACTTATCACTCCGACGTGCCCGAGTACATCCACATTAGTTCCTGCAGTGGTACGATGTGTAATTTATCCTGCTTTATGTTTTTTCACTCTGCAGAGACCATTTTCTCATTGTTAGTGCAACTTCTTCCTTTCTAGAACATCCTTCATGGTGACCAAATTCATACTTACGTTGTTTGTGCATAAGCTAACCTAATCGCACTACTATCATAATCCCACACTCGCCTTATAATGTGTCCACTTCTGTTACCGCATTATTGAATACCATATTACACTTGCACAGAATAGCACTCCACTAGCCTGTGACAGAGCTGCTCTCTCGTCTCAGGAGTGACGTCTTGCCCTCGCTTTTTCAGGCCTGTTATTACATTATCGCCTGTATTGTATTGGCATAGGCATATCGTCATTGTTTCATTATTGTTGTTATAAACGGTTTATTTACCCAAGCTTGTATCTTTCTCTCTGGCAACATCAAAAAAGTTTCACTCGGGAAATTCATAGGAACTCAACCATTCTATCTCGAACGGGTGCTTATTCAACACTGGCACCTAAATTTAACCACTGCATTTCATAGAGCTGATCACTACACAATTGCTTGGCGAGATAACTGCGCGCAACATTCTCTGTTGCCTCCGAATCCACTACTTTTAGCCAGTATCGTGGATTAGATTGCGAAAATAGCTTTTGGGCTGTAAACATTCGCCTAAAAAGAACTGACTTTGATAATGAAAGGACATAGAGTTGTATCACCATTCATGGTTTTTAGCCCAGTTGAAAGTGAAAAGATATGCATGACAAACTCTCTCCTCAGATTTGAACTCTATTTACCAGTTTCTGTGTCGTTCAAGCATTGTTTTAGACAGAATTCACTTACATAATAATAAGGTCTCTTGGTGTCATTGAAGCACTTTGTTTTACTTGTATGCTACCACTCTTTTCACATAGCTCTACTGAAGTGATTGTCAGGAACAGTGTTCACCTTTGTTAGCGAACAGGTATCATCGTTTAGGTCTCAATTCTGAGCGATAGCAGTGAATAGCAACTCAATTAAGTGATAATGTTGCTGTTATCAAGCAAATTTGACAAATGAATAGGTGCACAATATCAATCTCTTTATAACACCTGTAGTTTCTGTGTCGTTCAAGCATTGTTTTAGACAGAATTCACTTACGTAATGATAAGGTCTCTTGGTGTCATTGAAGCACTTTGTTTTACTTGTATGCTACCACTCTTTTCACATAGCTCTACTGAAGTGATTGTCAGGAACAGTGTTCACCTTTGTTAGCGAACAGGTATCATCGTTTAGGTCTCAATTCTGAGCGATAGCAGTGAATAGCAACTCAATTAAGTGATAATGTTGCTGTTATCAAGCAAATTTGACAAATGAATAGGTGCACAATATCAATCTCTTTATAACACCTGAGTTCACGTTCCTATAATCTAGAAATGACCCATTCCATAAAAATTCCCTGAAGGTGACCCTTCATCGACGGCCTATGATTGGAATCATTTGATCACCTCATATTACATCAGGCATTCCCCTTTACTTGGGCAATGAGAAAATGAATTTGCATTTCTACGATTTCTCACAGTCAGATTCAAAATCGAACACAACAGAATACATTTATCACAGCATTTACCAGAATAATATTCACAGATAGCTGAAATAGCAGGAATGAGAAACAACGACTCTAACAGCTGTTTGGATGTCTGACAAAAAAGCCTTTCTCAAGGCTTTGACGTATAACACATCCACGATACTGCACAGTAATGGTCAAAACAAATATGACGTAAAAACTGAATATAATATCATGTAATATAAGTATAAAGATCAAACAAAACAATAACTACTCTCCTACTTTTTCCGACATTGAGAAATTAACATGGCATTTAACAACACTGATGGGCCATGATGCAGCTGACAAAATAGACACTGAAATGGGAATCAGAAGCGCAAATGTGGAAGAAAATGACGAAATGGAACCCGACCACTCCAACTTCACCAGTTCATTCTCTGAAGTTTAAGAGGATGAAATCGACCAACATCTAGGAGAACTGAGCATTTCCTTTACGTTAAAGACCTCGACTTCTATACTTCATCAACGAAATTGACTAGGACGGTGGAACACTCGGTAGATTATGAAGCATAGACGTGGGTTGAGGAAGTGTCTAACCGATTAACCTGTTGGCCTGGATAACCCCTCTAATCTCTGAACAATAGAAAATTCGCCAGTACTTCAGCGAATGTCAAAAAAATACATGGCAACAGCACATCAGCACTATGAAGACATGAATTTAATAACGAATATTGGTACTAATAAAGACGATCATGGGATAAAAATTCTGATCAGAATAATGTACGGTATTTAGAAGACTGTATTAAAGAACCAGCTCAAAACTTGCAATGCCGAAAAACGGGGTGTAACTAACACCAAGATTTCATTTTCTTCGCCGAGCTCGTGGTTCATTAGGAGTGAGCTAAATCGAGGCAATTTGTTGTGCATAACGTAACGCATCAATAAGAAAGATAAACTATGTGCTACGAAGAAGCTAAGCCTACCAATTCACAGCTTGTGCCGACACGAGTTTTCCTGGCTGGTTGTGTCCTACGAGTCTTAAAAGAAAGAATCCATATCTAGAGATAAACATGTAAAAACACAACCCAAGAAATTTTTAATCACTCACAATATCTCTATCCTTACTCTGTGCAGTGGAGGCGTTCACACCTTGTGGAGTAGCCCCCAACTTGTGGAGTAGCCACCTCTTAGGGTGGGTATGGGTATCTAGGTCAATTTCATCTGCAAACGATATTAGTACAAAAGTAGTTCTCGGTGTTCTTTCAACGTGTGCGAACATAGCGATGATGGACAAATTTTCTCAACTCTTTCGCGACGAAGCCGTTTTTTTCCTCGACATCTGAAGAGAACTTCTTCCTCAGTAATGCATTTCTGGAGGCCAAAACTATGCAGATTTAAGTAGAAGGCTTTTATCTATCCTTCCCCTATCGCATTTACGGAATAGATATTTTTATACGGCATCACCTCACAATTAAATATTCCTGGAATCGAAATTCGTAAAAAAAAAACCAGAAGAAAGAAAAGTAATGTTTTTAAAATATCCATTTCAGAAGTAACCGTTAAAAATGATAGCGATTCATTGCGTAATACTATGACGTCATACTGGATAAAGTTTGCCTGTTCATCTGTAGCCTTATATATTGATGCCGGTCAATATTCCTGGGCAAGTATCAAGCGTAGTGGGAATAAGTTGTCTGGTATCTGGAAACACATTCAGCGCCATTAATTCTGCAAAGTGTTTATCTCTCTTTATACTGTTGAAATCATAAACTGTGTTAATGAATTGTAGCCACAACGATGTTGAGATATTCGCAAAACGTGGACTCCGGGCCAGATAAAACCACGATCTCCCCTTCCGGGCGCCCGCACGTTTCACACTGCTACACGGAGGGCCTTGCTCTGCATTTCTTTCAGCTAGTTTTCTATCTACCAGTGCAATCACTCACCACCCGTCAAAGAGATTGTTCTGAGAAACCCAAATCAGCATTGAATACAATAAACCTGAGGCCGCAGTTCAAATCACAATGTTTAATTTTCTATTTACTGCCTACCACAATTTTCAGGGCTGGATATCATTTGAAATCAACCACAGTGATGTTGAGATTTTCGCAAAACTTGGACCACGAGCCCTGCGGACTCCGCAGATCAATCCCGCTGACGGATGATTGCTGATGGTATTGGTAGGTAAAACAGAAGCTGAGAGAAGCGAAGATCAAAGGCTTCGGTGGCGCAGTGTGTAATGCGCGAGCATCGAGAAACGGAAGTCGTGGGTCGATTAGGTTTTGGATCCCAGTTTTTCAAATATCTGTTGTTGTAATTCACCCTGTCGTTAAAAAATAAAGTAGGCAGACATTAAAAATTTAACACTGTACCAATGAATTTTAAGATAAAATGAGTGAGATAAGAGATAAATCAAGAGATAAGGTAAGAATTATTTCACCCCAAGCACTCATCTTTGGAGGCAACAGAAGTCAGGACGGAGAAAGTTGAACTTGTAGCAGAGAGTGATTTTGGATGATGTGATGGCGATTTCTATGCCACTGAATCTCATAGTCAACCCTGCCCGCCTAGAGCCCGAAATCTTCTTTGGTTCCAATCACGAACTTCACTTACGTACCTGTCATTCTTCGTTTTTTCTTCATTTTTCTTTTTGACACTTTCTTCCTTCACGTCTTAATGGATTTCGGTGGATCAGAAACCATAGACAGCAGAATCGAGAAGATAATTTAAAACTCTTTAAGGTCGTTCATTGGAAAGTCAAGTCAACTGAAACAATTAAGAGATTCACTAGAAGCACCACTGTGGCAGAAGAAATAGGAAAGGTGTGTAATGTGTTGTCTTATTTTTTTGCCCAGAATTTATACAGAGAAATATTGATAGGGTTTTCTCTACATGGAGGCTGAAAATAAAGGTGTAACACTCCAAAAACCCAAGCGCAGAAAAACGTTTATGTCAGGGAGCACTTTCACATCTGGAAGAAGCACGCGATAAGCGAAAAGGATGGTAAAGTTGGTACATTAAGTAACACCTTATTTGTCACCGTTGAATTTTTTTTCATTAAGCAAATCGATGCTCTTTAGCGATCTATCATTGCGGTGTTAAAAAAAGCTGGAGCGAAAGCCGAGAGAGGAAGAAGGAAAGCAACAGCATTACATCAGGGCAGGACTTTATTACATTGTTTGTAAATTATTCCGTTACCTGTTGCCAAGTTTTTTTCTTCACTTAAGGAATTAGACGTCATAAAAGGTATTAAACAAATGTCCGCTTCTTGATACTGGTCTATTCATGCATTTCGGTAAACAACACTAGGAACCAGAATGATGTTGGCACTTCAGAAGTTATTGATGACAATGACAGTGGTGAAATTGTGGATGATGAACCTGTAGGAAATCGAATACACTGCGTCAAGATATTATAAATACACATATATACATAGATACAAATACATATAAAGGTTACCTGTGTATTGTTCGATGCTGGTCTATTAAGGCTCGGACCACGATATTGACTTTCAGCGAGCCACTGCTGTACAGAGGGGTACCTCGGCTGAAATATGAGTCAACAACATAAAAAAAATAAACCCCCACATCATGGTGAGGAAGCACCTTTAGTATTTTTTCAAATAAAACATTACGATTACCATTGCACTTTCAGGTCAACCGAGTTCAATGGCAATTTGTGCTACTCTCCCTCTGAGGGGTGATTACTGATAGTCCCGTTGTGATTCAAAAGTGGCCCAGAGCATGAACAAAGGCAGGCCTTGATGGTGCAGTGAGTAACATGCTGGCGGACGGGAAAGGCAATCGCGGGTTCGAATCTAATCAAGGAGGTGGGGTGTCCAAAGTTCTGCTCAATTCTCAACGTCATTGTCGTTACATTATTGCCGGATGTTTTATCATGGGCAACAAAATCAAATTCGGCTTTGCTTTAACAAAAAGTATCGGTAATGTCGGACGATTAATAAAGGTTACCTGTGTATTGTTCGATGCTGGTCTATTAAGGCTCGGACCACGATTTTGACTTTCAGCGAGCCACTGCTGTACAGAGGGGTACCTCGGCTGAAATATGAGTCAACAACATAAAAAAAATAAACCCCCACATCATGGTGAGGGAGCACCTTTAGTATTTTTTCAAATAAAACATTACGATTACCACTGCACTTTCAGCTCAACCGAGTTCAATGGCGATTTGTGCTACTCTCCCTCTGATGGGTGATTACTGATAGTCCCGTTGTGATTCAAAAGTGGTCCAGAGCATGAACAAAGGCAGGCCTTGATGGTGCAGTGAGTAACATGTTGGCGGACGGGAAAGGCAATCGCGGGTTCGAATCTAATCAAGGAGGTGGGGTGTCCAA
>MQTX01000189.1:251215-264901 GCA_009735665.1 Angiostrongylus cantonensis | reverse complement strand
AAAAAAATAAACCTCCACATCATGGTGAGGAAGCACCTTTAGTATTTTTTCAAATAAAACATTACGATTACCATTGCACTTTCAGCTCAACTGAGTTCAATGGCGATTTGTGCTACTCTCCCTCTGATGGGTGATTACTGATAGTCCCGTTGTGATTCAAAAGTGGCCCAGAGCATTCACAAAGGCAGGCCTTGATGGTGCAGTGAGTAACATGTTGGCGGACGGGAAAGGCAATCGCGGGTTCGAATCTAATCAAGGAGGTGGGGTGTCCAAGGTTCTGCTCAATTCTCAACGTCATTGTCGTTACATTATTGCCGGATATTTTATCATGGGCAACAAAATCAAATTCGGCTTTGCTTTAACAAAAAGTATCGGTAATGTCGGACGATTAATAAAGGCTACCTGTGTGTTGTTCGATGCTGGTCTGTTAAGGCTCGGACCACGATTTTGACTTTCAGCGAGCCACTGCTGTACAGAGGGGTACCTCGGCTGAAATATGAGTCAACAACATAAAAAAAATAAACCCCCACATCATGGTGAGGAAGCACCTTTAGTATTTTTTCAAATAAAACATTACGATTACCATTGCACTTTCAGCTCAACCGAGTTCAATGGCAATTTGTGCTACTCTCCCTCTGAGGGGTGATTACTGATAGTCCCGTTGTGATTCAAAAGTGGTCCAGAGCATGAACAAAGGCAGGCCTTGATGGTGCAGTGAGTAACATGTTGGCGGACGGGAAAGGCAATCGCGGGTTCGAATCTAATCAAGGAGGTGGGGTGTCCAAGGTTCTGCTCAATTCTCAACGTCATTGTCGTTACATTATTGCCGGATATTTTATCATGGGCAAGAAAATCAAATTCGGCTTTGCTTTAACAAAAAGTATCGGTAATGTCGGACAATTAATAAAGGTTACCTGTGTATTGTTCGATGCTTGCCTATTAAGGGTCGGACTACGATTTTGACTTTCAGATAGCCGCTGCTGTGCAAAGGGGTAGCTCGGCTGAAATACGGGTCGACAACATAAAAAAAATAAACCTCCACATCATGGTGAGGAAGCACCTTTAGTATTTTTTCAAATAAAACATTACGATTACCATTGCACTTTCAGCTCATCCGAGTTCAATGGTGATTTGTGCCACTCTCCCTCTGAGGGGTGATTGCTGATAGTCCCGTTGTGATTCAAAAGTGGCCCAGAGCATGAACAAAGGCAGGCCTTGATGGTGCAGTGAGTAATATGTTGGCGGACGGGAAAGGCAATCGAGGGTTCGAATCTAATCGAGGAGGTGGGGTGTCCCAATTTCTGCTCACTCAATTCTCAACGTCATTGTCGCTACATTATTGGCGGATGTTTTATCATAGGCAACAAAATCAAATTTAGGTTTGCTTTAACGAAAAGTATCGGTAATGTTGTACGATGAATAGGTCTTTGTTACAAACTTCGACGACAATGTAATGACGTTTTCGAACAAGATATTCTACCCACTTATTGGACGTTCGCGACATATTTCGGTTGGGCGATCGGAAAATTTGCAAGCGTCTAGCAAAAAATCTAAGCCTATCGCATTCTCAACCATATACAGTGCAATCAATGAAAACCCAAGGAACAGATTGGGGTGTATGAGTTGATTTCAATGCGTTTGTGCTGCATCCCCCCATTTTGTCATACCAATCTTTTGTTAGATTGTCTTAATGGGTCAATAGTTTGTGCTACACAGATGTGTTAAGCGTCATCCACAAAAAGCTGCCACACACTCCTAATATCGTACGAAAAAATTCTGGAGAGCTCAGTCTTCAGCCAAACAGACCATTGCTAACGTTGAAAGTACTAAGATAATCTGACACAAGCAGATACGCTGTTATTCACCGTTATGCTTCCACAAATGTACGTTTAAAACCCTCATAAACTAAGATAAAATGGAAATTGAAAAGGATGAAGCTCGCGGCGTTGATCAATCCTTGAGGGATGCGCATTGCATTCGACTTCATTAAGTATCGTTGGAGGTGATTGAATGCATATCTGGCCTACACAATAACTCGCGGGGGCCTGCCTATGTATCGAGCCAGTGCTGCTATCCTCCCAGAAAAGTCTGGTACCAATTTGCGGACCCCGGAGGGATGGAAGGCTTGGTGGACCATGGGCGCAGGAATCGATTCCACGTGCGTGCCGCAGTGGCGCCTCCAACCACTGCGCCACACGCGCCCTTAATTGGAAATTAAAACGTAGGAAAATTCAACGACGCACTGAACATATTTTCTACTAAAAGCTGATAGCGCTTTTGAGCAGCGGAAGAGACTTTCCTTGCCATACAGTAGTTCTATGTGTTCCAAATATGGAAAGATAGAAACGACATAGAGGATTTGTAGGGTATGAAAAGTCATAGAGATAAGAGAATATGGATGGAAATAAAGTGTTTACGCAAAAAAGACGAAAAAGACTGGATAGCGATCTTTGGAGGCACAATGAAGAGTTTGTCTTGAGTTCAATGCACACCACGATATACCAAAAATAAGAGTAGTCACGTGTCTCGCCACATAACTTTTTCCGTCGTCGCGAATTGGGAACAGTACTGCTGGCATTAGTCCTCGTACTCTATCAAAGTGTGATTTCTATCTCACTGGTGTTAGACATTTTCAACCAATTTCCAAAAGATGAAATGGCATCAGTTGCACATCAAAGTACTGAATGCATACCGCTTGATTTTCTTCGTCGCTAGTGTACACACCAACTTCATACATAGGCTCGTCTTCTGACTCTGTTTCATCGTCCTATCGTAAAATACAGCGATTATTAAGATTAAATAATATTGTCAAGCATTTTTAAAATCGTTACATCAGACAAAGGAATTGGAACCATATTAATTTCAAGAGAATGAATGGCAGTCGCAACCAGAGAAAACAATGCGAGATTTCTTAGTACAAGATAGAGCAAAACTGCTGTTTGAGCAGCTTTGGGTTCCAAAACCTTCCCAAAACACAAAAATAAGATGGTTTGAAGTAAAATCTTACGCTGCAAGGTTGCGAGCTTGGCGAAAAATTGACCTCATAGTTAGTTGGCTTAAGTAGAGTACCGTGCCTAGTGATAGCATTGCTGCTCAACGTGGAAGCACCTCCGCCTTCCTTTAACTCCTCTTCTGGGTATAATTCTAAACTATTTCAATGCAAACAAGAATTTCAACATGTAGTGGACAACATTTTTCACATGTGACTTCCTAATTTTCCGGCCGTTACCTTTGTCGCACAGTCTTCTTGTTTTTATACATCGTGTATTCGCCTGAAAGCCTGCTAGCTACAAGTGTCGCACTGAATTTCCTATGTGTAAACCTCCTTTTCATAGTTGGTAACACAGAGGAAACTGATCTTCTGGAGCTGAGGTAAAGCAGAAACTGTGCCTGCTAGGTGAGTATTCAGATAGCAAGGATATGACAGATAAAGAGGGTACCACGATGATTTTATATAAATACTGAAATAATTCCACAGCGATTAGTTGGTCTTATACAACAAAATCGCTAATTACGTTTGTACTTGACGCGTCTGACTTGAGAGATGGAGAGGTCGAGGGATGATAAATACGCGCCCTACGATCAACGACGGAAAATATGGCATCTTTCATTGACTATCAGAAACTCCAAATAATAACTTAAACAAAAAAAATGTCGCCTTAAAATACCTACCTGGCTTTTTACTGAATCCAACCATAATCGCGCTCGAGGTAGCGTAATATTTAATTTTATGAAAAATTGCTTGGTCCAGTGCGTTCTTTGCCGTATGGCGACCAGTTAGTTCTTTAACTGCCTTGAGAAAACGCACTACATTTGCACAGTGTGTCGTAGCATATCCAAAATGAATGACATTATTGTGTACACGTACCTTTCTACTAAGGACAGGTTCACTAAATTTTAATCCGTAGCGTTTATACTTATTCATCAGGTCCTCGTCTTCTTTGTTAGCTTTGGAGACCATATTTTCGTATCGCACTTGGACTTCCTGCCAGGAAACCTAAAACAGGCTTTTAACAGCATGTTTCAATTATGATTCCATTAGAGACCCGAATTTGTCTCGCGGAATACGAAAACCAAGCTGCACATTTTTTGGGTTTTCACAAGGCCATGGACATGTATAACTCGTTGTGCTCTGTTTTGGGAACTCGAAATGCTAGCAGGTAACCAATGCACTCTAGCTGGAGAAACGTAGTTTGTTTGTTGGAGGGTAGGGAGCATCAAAACCCCATCATCATAATACGTTCCAATATCTTCATCGACGCCACCCGCTGAACGTGCAAGAGTGGTTCTAGACACACCACATCCGTGAACAAAATTATGCGTATAATGAAGTTATAAAATAGTCTAGGAAGGCTAAGCTGATCCTCTGAATCCACACACTTTGGAGAGGAGCAAACGATAATTTCTGACATGCTTTCACCACCCTGCCGTGAGTAGATGTAGATGGCATCTGATTTCTCATGCGAGGGAAAACAGTGGAAACCTAGAAGAGGGATTGAAAACGTGACAGCTGTATGGCTCAGAAAAAAATGGCAACGAGTTATTGAAGGTCATGCAATTAGCACCTAGCAGGTTGATTAAACTTCAACACGTTAAAAAAAGGTGTTTAGTAGAGAACGAGCATAAAACAAACGTAGTCTTTGTTTTTCTGATATCGTACTCTGTCGATCAGCTCCATCAAGAAATTACATGCCTAAAAGTGTTTAAAGATAATATTAAGTTTCAATCGAGCTTAGTAGAAAATAAAACTAACAACTTTTAATCTGCAAACATTCTTTGGCGTGGAAAGCTCCTTCTCTGCCTTGGCCATTATTTGCCTTTCACTGAATGCAAAATTAATCTAATTAGTGCACTATGTAGATCAATTAAATGGATTTTAAGAAGCTATAAAACAAGTTTGTTAGGTCGTGAAGAAAGATGTGTGTTAAATCCAACATATACGTTTTGGCAGAATGGACTATATGAATTGAATTCAACTCATTCGGCCGCATTCGGACATTAGAGAAAAGCTATCGGCGAACAACATGGGCCATCCAAATATCCAAGCAAGTCTACATCCTTAGGATGATAAAATAAAGTGTTTTTAGATGTTTGTCATATTTTGAGCTCCTTAAAGGTTTTAATTAAAGGTGAATACACGGCTGCGAATGAAAACTAGGTGTCATGGGATAAATCTTCGTTCAATTATTTCATATAAAATTACGTTCTAGTTAATTTCGCCACCTCAGGAACAGCCGCAAGAAAATTTCTCTAAGATCGACTTTCTATTAACCTCGGCATTGGATTATAAATGCGTCGTTTTCTTTCTTATCAATCGCGGTTGACGACTGCCATATGCTACGTTGATCAGCGGCTTTTCCTCAGTGGAAGGCACTTGGAAAAAAACGTCTCTGAAGAAGGCGATTCTGCCGAAACGTCAGCTACGATTGTGCTGTATATTTGTTATTTCATGGAAGTAAACGTATGCTGTTTAACAACCTCGCGATTGCTGAGAAAGAAAACGATGAAATTTCTTTAATTTACTATGCTTCCTCGAGTTATATGATGACTAACAAGATCATGAGTGATGCAAGTGATTTCCCATCCTATGTAATCTATGATGGCGCGTGTGGCGCAGTGGTTGGAGGCGCCATTGCGGCACGCACGTTGAATCGATTCCTGCGCCCATGACCCACCAAGCCTTCTATCCCTCCGGAGACGGCAAATTGGTACCAGACTCGTCTGGGAGGATAGCAGCACTGACTCGAAACATCGGCAGGCCACCGCGAGTCATTGTAAAGGCCAGATATGCATTCAATCACCTCCAACGATACTTAATGAAGTTGGATGCGTGGCGCATCCCTCAGGGATTGATCAACGCCGAGAGCTTTAGAGCTTTTATGTAATCTATGAGGACTCCACTATCTGGTTTCGTTTCCGAAAATAGGATAGACTAAAAAAGCTTTAAAGTAAGCAAAATCTGACGAAACGTTAGATAATATGAAGCAACGGCTCCATAACAACTTCGTATATGCTTATCAATAACCATTAACTAGTTGATATATGCTGTTGCAAGTTGAAGTCGGTTTTGTGCATGGCAAACGAACGGAAGCACTAGTTTCGAACTTCGAAAAAGGCGTACCGTGCTCTAGCGGCTTGACCTCCACGACGAAGTTCTTTGTACATTGGTTTCAAAACATCGGGAAAAACTGGTAGTACTTTCCCACTTGCTTCATGCACTTTAAATGCATTAGCGAACATTGGAAGCCGAAAGAGGCGCTTCTGAAGACAAAACCATCCATTGGACCAGAGAAAAAACTTTGGCAATAACATCAAATAGACAACGAAATTGTGTTAATGCATCGTTGAAAGTAGCAATGAAAGCATTTAAAGATAGAAAGAGGGTTATCACAAAAATAGTGGGAATTTGATTAAATCAATAACGTTGAGACACTAATGAACAATTGTTTAAAAGACGTACCGGATTCTTGGCGATCTTTTCCGCCTTCGACTTGTTCCCCTCAGTGGCCAACAACGCGATGGTTTTCAAATTTAAGGATTGGTCCGAAACTTCTCTGAAACCAACAATCGCAAATCATTCAATAAAAACTAGAATGTAAATAAGGGATAATATTTATTTTATTCAAATGTCGAAACTGTTCTCCGTGATTTACAGCCATGTCATGGGTGGAGATTACACGCGCAATGAACTGCAATGTATGGTTAATCAGATGAACTAATTGTGAAGACTTTTCCGTTGTTTCATTAAGAAGCTCCGCCAGGATTAAAACAGTGGGCAAGAATCACGACCATCCTTACAACAACTGCTATCAGCTGACAAAATGTGACAACCAGAGTAAGCAGTATGTTGGAGAAAATGATGATTAATTAACAAATAAATAGTTCCGCAGAAGGTAATCTAGAATTTGAATGATTTGTTTCATACAATCACTCACATATAAACAATCTTCTAACACTATTGTTTATATATATGCATATATACATATATAAGTGCGGGCACGTGTGGCGCAGTGGTCGGAGGCGCACTTTAACACACACGTGGAATGGACCCCTATGCTCATAGCCCACCAGTCCTTCCATCCCTCCGCAGTCGGCAAATTGGTAACCAAGCTGGTCTGGGAGGGTAGCAACACTGGTTCGATACATCGGTAGGCCAACGTGAGTCATTGTAAAGGCCAGATATGCATTCAGTCACTTTAATCTTAAATGGTAGGCATCGAAAACCATGCGTATTCCTTTCTACCAATCTTTTGGTAAAGGAATACATTTTAAGACTTTACTTTCCAGAGACACGGTATACAGGTTCGACAGGGAGAGGCTATTCCCCACACATCATGACATGCACAAAAACTGTTTGGGAAGAGTGTTGGTCACTAAACATGAAGGAAGGGCGATATTAGGCAAGCAAAGTAGGACAGTTATTGACGCTTTCACTCTTACAAATCTGATCCCACTTTAATCTGGCCATCTGTGAAACGATTATATAAACATAAACGTCTCTCATTTTGCCTGATTCTACTGCAGACCTGCATGGTAGGTTTTTTGCACTAGATCCGTTGAGATCTTTTGATAAGGTCTTGAAGTCGTCTACACAACGTCTGCATTTCTTTCATCTTTTGGCTAATAGACTTGTGTATTACAGAGTGTCGGTAATTGAAGGTAATAACACCACCGATTTGAATCTGAATCAAATAGCTATGGATTTTAAACTTATCCATTCATTTTCTACACATTCTCACGGCGGTGAGATGAGAGCTTTATCCTTTCATCTCACGGCGGATTCCTAACGTGTCCACCACTCACGTCGAAAAGATCAGGCTGAATAAGGACCCATGTATGTCTATCTACTTAAGACCGCATGTATTTCAATTGCAGTCTATACGAAAATAAACAGTTCATGGACAATGGAGGACAACGGTACATCACCGACACCAACATCAACACCAACAATGTAGCGCACCCCTGACTACTCACGGTATGGAATGGTTACATATAATCGATGAACAACAAAATAGAAACACAGGAATTTTATTTCGATAGATGTTTTAGAATGTTTGCTTCCATCCATTTAAATAGCTTGCTCTGTCAGACCTTAGATCTGCTATGAAGCGTACTGAACAGATCAACACCAAATACATTTAATGTAGGATACATTCCTGCTTAAATCATTACAATAAAAAGGATAAAGGATAAAGTTCTCGTCGTTGATCAATTCCAGTGGGATGCGCCATGCATTCAACTTCATTAAGTATCGTTGGAGGTGATTGAATGCATATCTGGCCTTTACAATGACTGGCAGTGGCCTGCCGATGTATCGAGCCATTGCTGCTATCCTCCCAGACAGGTGATTGAATGCATATCTGGCCTTTACAATGACTGGCAGTGGCCTGCCGATGTATCGAGCCATTGCTGCTATCCTCCCAGACAAGTCCGGTACCAATTTGCCGACCCCGGAGAGATGGAAGGCTTAGTGGGCCATGGGCGCAGGAATCGATTCCACGTGCGTGCCTCCAACCACTGCGCCACACGCGCGGAAATCATTACAATAATAGCAACCAAATGTGGAACTTGTAAAATTTCGGAGTGTAATGATTTTGAAATGTATATAGGAATTGCAATAAGGAAAGATGATTTCTCCACCAGGCCCTCAACATCCCCATGTGACGATGCTATCTAAATAGTGCTATTTACAGCTACATAGCAGTACATAATGAAGTCGTACGGATGGAACGAGAAGGACATGCGCATTAATGGATAATTCCTATCAAGTCTTCGCTTTACTGAACACTTCGCGACTTCTCGAAATTGCACGACAACCGGCAACGTTGAGCTCAATGGTTGCATTTCGATCAGGCACCACGGCACTTCCAAAGCTGAAATTGCACCAAAAAGGTGGGACTATTTGGTGTCCTGTAGCCAGGCTGATTCATCACAGCTTTTTGAATCCTGACAAGACGATTACGGCAAAAAAGTACTGCAGAAAAATCGACGAAGTGCACCGTAAGCTCCTACAACAACGACCGGCATTAGTGAACAGAAAAGGACCAATTCTTCTCCACGACAACGCCCGTCCTTACGTTGTGGAACCAGCACTGCAAATTGAACGAGCTGGAGTACAAAGCTTTGCCTCGTCTGCCATATTCATCAGACCTCTCACTAGCTGACTATCCCTGCTTCAAGAACCTGGACAATTACGCGAGAAATGCTTTATCAACAACGATGATTCAAGGAACGCCTTCGACGAATTCATTGTTTCTAGAAAACCAAAATTTTATGGTAATGAAACAAATAAACTTGATTTTTGCTAGCAAAAACGTGTAGATTAAAGTGGATTTTTTAAATTAACAAAATTTTGTTTTAAGTAAATTATGACATTTTAAATAACATAGTTAAAAACGCTTATTAATTCTAAACAATATGAACAATCTAATATGTAACAAGAACGACATAGAAATAATTGTCGATAAGAGCTTTGGAGATGACTTCACGAAGAATCGCGCCCTCCCGAAGGCTACCTACTCAATAGATTGACGTGTTTATAACCCACGTCAGCCACCTGCACTACCAGATGGAAATGATTTCTGGATAGCGAAGTGTGTTCAATGAAATTCACAATATTCGAAGTGCACCTCCACAACGGAGAGCGATTACACGGGAAAGAAACGAGGTAAGGATGTAGAAGGGTCGCACCAGTCGTAAGGCAAGCCACCAAAGAATTCAATTTGGTAGTTTGTGTCCTCAAGAAAAAAAAAACAAAAAAGGTTCCCACCTCAAAGTCTCGTCCAATAAAGCGAAATCTATATGGGCTTCGCCATTGACTTGCTTTGACGAGCTTATCACTGCAGATAAAAGGTGGGCGCGGATTTCCTAAAACTGTTTTCCCTGTTTGAGCAATTATTGAGGAATTTGGTTGGTACTGGAAAATCAGATTTCCAGTTCACAAAACAGTAGTGTAACAGGTAATAGTTCTATAAAAAAGTTATGAATATCAAGCTACTTTTTATGGGAAACTTTTGCAGACGTAGTTACGGTGTCGCACGTGGTCGCTCGTTGGTTTGAACGAGTGCCATGGGCTAACCAACGCATCTCATCATTCCGAGGTCAGGAGATTATTATGCACTATGCTCGCCTGGTGGAGTATTTAGTTTGGCTTCAAGTTTTCTAGCTAAGCGTTCTTTCATGCACAACTAGGAGTGTTTTACCCATTTATTCAACGCATTCGTCTCCACACGCTTCACAAAAGATTGGGTAGACCTTAACCGAACTCATGCGATAGCGATCTCTACCGTTAGGGCAAACTATCCGAATTTGCGTTCTGGGTCGACGGTCATACAAGCGGTTACGATCAATCGTCGCAGACACCAATTGTCTGGAGTTTTGCAAATATCTCATCATCACCATGGTTTCATCACGCATATAACCATGTCATTAGGGGCGCGTGTGGCGCAGTGGTTGGAGGCGCCATTGCGACACGCACGTGGAATCGATCCTTGCGTCCATGGCCCACCAAGCCTTCCATCCCTGCGGGGTCGGAAAATTGGTACCAGACTTGCCTGCGGGGATAGCAGCACTGGCTCGATACATCGGCAAGCCACCGCGAGTCATTGTAAAGGCCAGATATGCATTCAATCACCTTCAACGATACTTAATGAAGTCGAATGCATGGCGCATCACTCAGGGATTGATCTACGCTGAGAGCTTTATCCTATATCCTTAACCATGTCATTAGAAAAAAATAGGCAATAAATAAGAGGTGATAACATTGTGGTTTATACCACGGTATCAGTGTAACCGAGTTCAGTGCGGATTTGTGATCCTGAGATCAACCTCGTTGACGGGTGATTGCTGATAGCTCCTATAGGTCAAGAAAAGATGGTTTTTTTTAACGACTAGAGTGCTATAAGCATTGTGAACATGGAAGAGTTGTAGAAGAAACTTCATCTTCACATTATACGGGTACGAAAGACATGTATAATACCATTTACTGCATCACTTTTGTCCATTATTCAAATACATTGCTATCAGTACTTGGATGTACTTTACACTCCGTGTTTAGACCTATCTCGCTGTGCTTTATATCCGCATATTCTAAACCCACGGATCGCCCTCATACGAGGGACCTCGAGCCGGTTAGTCGCGAGAATACGTGGCGCGTCCTCAGGTGGCGAATAGGGGCTTAATCGCTGAGCAGAAGGGACCTTTGCTCCCATGAGACACAGGTGGATCCAGGAAATGGACTCTCTGTTTCCGCTGCGCCGATATGGCACATACTTTCTGTATTTGCTAGGCGTTTTCATGCAAGCGTGTGTGGGTGCGTTCTTGTTTATTCAGATTCTATACTACGAGTCAATTCCGCCAAAAGCCTGCAATCAAGTGATAGGGAAGTATATGGGAGGCGGTTAGGAGTAGCCTCCAACAAATAAGCTCCATGTCCACTCTGGAAGAGCCTGGAAAGCTACCCGTGAGTACACCCAGCCCCACGTTCACGGCCCAGCAAGGTATACGTGGGTATCAAAATGCTAAACAGAGTAAAAAAAACGGGCCTCATTCCCCTCTAGCCCAAAAGAGCCTACAATTTCGCAGCATTGGCTAGGACGACTACGGAGAAGCTGCTAAAATCTCAGGGTCAATGGAAGCTGCCTAAATCACGAAGAACTCTGGTGACGATCTGTACCTACAGTGCACGTACACTTGCATCCGAGTCCTCGATAGAAGAATTGCTCATGCAAGCAAGAATGATAAGGTACGACGTCATCGGCTTGGCCGAGATGAGACGACGCCACCCATTCAACGCCATCTATGACCCTCGAGAAGAACTGTTCCTCGGAACATTCGACAGTAGAGGCGTAGGCGGTGTCGGCGTTCTCGTCAACACGAGTTTGTCCATGAACGTCGATACATTCGAACAGCTTACAACCCGAATCGGACGTTTACGATTAAAAAGATGTGGACCAACACCGGCTTTGAAAATTTTCGTCGTTTACGCGCCAACACCAAACTATGACGAAGAAGAAGTCGAAGCGTTCTACATGAACTTAAACAGGTTCTACAGAGAAGACCGTACATTCTTCAAGGTCATCATTGGAGATTTCAATGCCAAGATCGGACCAAGAAGATCGTCTGAGGAACGTCACATTGGGACCCACGGATTAGAATGGAACGAATAGGGTGAGCGGCTCTCTGAGTTTATTAATGCGACCAAGACCATCCATGGTAACTCGCAATTCCAGAAGCCTCACCGTCAACGATTGACGTAGGAATCTCCCAATGGAGAGTACCATAACGAAATAGACCACATCATAGTAAATAGGAAGTTTTGCCTAATCGATGTCGCTGCTGTCCCAAAATTTTACACGGGATCAGACTACCGACTCCTTTGTGCAAGATTTTATTTCTCGCAGAAAGGAGAACAGCAGCTAAATTCAAAAACCGAAGTCCCAGAACCACCACAAACTTGGACTTATTTAGCTCATTAGTCCGCTGTTGTTGGGAAGATGTCTTTGTCAACAACATCGACGAGGAATACGATTGGCTCATTGAACATCTTCACGTTAGCGCTATAAAATCTGAGAGTTCGAAGGTCACCAAAAGACGTCTGTCTCCAGAAACTCTCGAGCTAATACGCCAGCGTGGACTCGCGCGAGCTGCAGGCAACCGCGAACTAACATCCGAGCTTGCGAAACAATGCAGACAGGCGATAAAATAAGACCTTAAAGAGATAAAAGCAGCAGTAGTGGTCGAAGCTGCAGAGGTTGGGAAAAGCATTCGCAAAGGCCGCCGAAGCTTCGCCAATTACAAGACCAAGATGATTGCACTCCGACGCCCAGACGGAACAATAACATCGTCCAGAAAGGCAATGGAGAAAATCATCCACGATTACTACTCAGACCTTTTCGATAGCCACGTCCATCTCCCGTCTTATGAAATAAAAGAAGATGGATATGCTGTTCCACCGGTTCTCCCTTCTGAAATCCGGCATGCCAAATCGAACGGCAACAGGTCTGGACAGGATAAGACCAGAACATTTGAAGTACCTTCCACCAGTCGTCGTAAGCACAGACAAAAGACAAAAGACCGCTCTGTATCACTTTCATCGACTTAGAGAAGGCCTTTGATTCAATTAAGAAAGAACCAGTCATGGAAGCCCTTGGTAGTCAAGGAGTCCCTACTCAGTACATAAAGATTCTTCGTGAGCTGTACTAAAATTTCACAACCAAGATTTCACCATTCAACAACGATGTTAACGTTGACGTCAAAAGAGGAGTTAGGCAAGGCGGTGCAATCTCGCCAAAATTGTTTACAGCCACCCTCCAGAACGTCATGCGAACATTGGAATGGGATAATATGGGAGTGAAAGTTGATGGTCGGCAGATACATCACCTTCGCTATGCTGATGATATCGTTCTTATAACACTAGACATTAGCCAGGTGGAACGTATGCCTGCGGACTTTGATAAAGCGTGTGGAAAGATTGGTCTTCGACTAAATCTCAAGAAAACGATGTTCATAAAGAACGAATTGGTTTCGTTTGCCTCATTCACGTTCAATGGAACGAATATCTCCGAATGATCCAGCTATGTCTATCTCGGTCGGGAAATCAATATGATGAACGACTTAGCTCCAGAGCTGAGCAGAAGGAAACGAGCGGCTTGGGGAGCTTTCAAGAGCATCGAGGATGTAGTGAAG
>MQTX01000189.1:235286-250967 GCA_009735665.1 Angiostrongylus cantonensis | reverse complement strand
CTACAGTTCTGCCACGCTACCAACTTCCCAAGCCTTCTGTTTATTGGAAAATTACTGCCTATTGCGGTGAAATCAGTAAGCGCATAGCCGACGTGAAATTAGGGGTCATATCCGGAAACTCGGACGTAGGAAGTAATCTGTTAACAGTAATTTCTGCACAAACTAAAATTGGAAAAAAAGTTTGATGTCATTTATTAAGAGGAAAAGATTAGCAGAAATTTTGAGTACTGCAATCTGAAAGAACGATTCTGCGAATATCTTTGACTGATGTTCCAACTGGAATGACACATACCTCATCAATCGTGTTAAATTGAGTGGGTTGCATGTTTAGTGACATCATGTAGTCCTCGTCCGGAACGATGATTGCTCGATGCATCTGAAAACATCAAAAAGGTAGGGGCATTTAAAAGCAGCATTCGTTTAACAACGGCATGAGCAGTCAAAATCCAGTCAGCACTGATAAGCTTCTACGTAGTAGATAGCAAGGGGTTATTCTGACTGACACTGTAATGCGGCATCGTTGTATTATGAGATACAAGATTAAAGTCAAAGGCACAGAACACAAGTATTATCTGAGAACATTGTGGAATCTGGGAGTGCGATCGAGTCGAATCGATTACTTAACAGAACGCAGTGCGGTACGCGGCAGTTCATTCGTGTCAGGACCATGTCGAAGTATCATAAAATGAAGCTATGCTGTTGGTGCCATTTATGCGGTTGCCCATAAACGCAGGAGTTCGAATCAATCAATGCCTCAAGCTGTCTGCCACTTGGCTGCAGAGCACGTTATCCATCACATATATCCCTGCACCAGACATCTTCACCATGCTGTTCATGATATCTAGCATGTGCCTACGTTTTCGTTGCTTACTTTTTGAATAAGTGTTTGTCAATCTCAGCTGGAAGCTGTTGTTAAGTCTGTCGAATATAAGACTCTTGTTATCTTTAGTTTTCTGGTAGCAGTCAGAAGAATTTGAAGCTGCGTATCTTATCATCAAATTTCGTAATTGCGAGCATTATTCAAAACGGCATATTAAAGCTCGAAAGCTCTCGGCGTTGATCAATCCTTGAGGGATGCGCCATTCATCCGATTTCATTAAGTAGCTTTGGAGGTGATTGAATGCATATCTGGCCTTAACAATGACTCGAGATGGCCTGCCGATGTATCGAGTCAGTGCTGCTATCCTCCCAGACAAGTCTGGTACCAATTTGACTACCCTGGAGGGATGGAAGGCTTGGCAAGCCATGGGCGCATTTCACGTGCGCGTCGCAGTGGCGCCTCCAACCACTGGGCCACACGCGCCCCTCAAAGCGGCATATTAATGAGAATTAAGGCGAAAAGGCTTGATGCTGATCAATTCTTTCCTTAAAGATGTTTTGCGAATCCATCTTCGTTAAGCATCATGTATACTAGTAAATGCACATTTGGTCAATAAATTGAATATCAGGTGGCCAACAATGCATGAAGTCAGTGATTTTTTCCTCCCAGACATGTCTAATATTTGCTCTCTAACACCGGAGAGATAGTGGGCTTAGGAAAGAGGTAGTACGAATGAATAAAGTGTGATATGCACCGCGTGCAATCTGAAGATGTTCTTGATTTCACAGTTTATTTATCATCATCCTTTCTATAGTCTATACAAAGGATTTTACAGAGAAAGATCTTGGAGAACAACAATGGACCTACTGTCGTATTCTTACGGATCCAGCCCTCGAGTTTTCGAGGGATACCTATTCTCAAATGTAGCAATTAGAAGACATTATAACACGGTTGCAAATTAGGATGGAGCTCTGTTGTTTGCGTAGTATAGCAAGAAAGAGTTTATTTTGAACGACTTTATTGAATGGGTTATAGGTAGCTCGATAACTTGAACTGGAATAAGAACATTCTGCAGTGAGCAATGGACCATATGACTGTCAGAGAGCTTCTCGTCTTCACCTCTACATCTTCAGTGATCGGCTGCTCAGATGATTACGCGGATGAAGCTGAATTATGATATTCATGTAATATTCCGTGCCTTTATAAGAATCACTGTGTTTCTTGGACAACTATACGTTTGTAGCAGCGGTACAGATTCTGTTTGATTTTGATACGAATCTGCACTACTTTTAGACAAATTAGCGGAATGTTGGTCACATGTCTGCTTTCTGAAAAGCTCTTAACATGAATTGGTGACTATCTGTTCTGATCGCCACCGTTCTTGCCTAACTTCGTGTTAACGCGTCCAGCTTATGTTTAGTTCGAAAAACTTCAAATGTCATTTCTTTCGATGTTGGAAGTGAGCACTTCGTTTTCTAACAAAACGTCGTTTCCAAGGCATTACTGCCCCTTCTTCGTGATTCTTTTGCTATATTTCATAGTATATGGCAATTATTACCTTTTTTTACAACTAATCAAGTCACGCCGAACTAGTTCTAAAGCTCTAAAAAAAGCTCACGGCGTTGATCAATCCCTGAGGGATGCGCCATGCATTCGACTTCATTAAGCATCGTTGAAGGTGATTGAATGCATATCTGACCTTTACAATGACTCGCGGTGGCCGGCCGATGTATCGAGCCAGTGATGCTATCCTCCCAGACAAGTCTGGTACCAATTTGCCGACCCCGGAGGGATGGAAGGCTTGGTGGGCCATGGGCGCATTTTCACGTGCGCGCCGCAGTGGCGCCTCCGACCACTGCGCCACACGCAACTAGTTCTACTAAAATCAAATTAAAGTGATAGCACCGATCTGTTCGGAACAATCTGGAAGCGTGTTAAATTCTTTTGTGGCAAGAATTTATCTTGTTAATCTTATCAAACTTGAGAAAAAAATTTAGCTTCTTACATTGCTATTTCTTTGAGTTTCTCCCTGCTCTTTTTAGAATGTTTTCCTCTGTTCTGAGAACTGGAAGCTTAGTAAAACCATTAGGACTATTACAAGATTCCTGCTGACTTCGCATAGATGTAACTGTTATTGTGACATCGAAACAATGTTAAAGCTTATTAATTACAAGAACGATGATGAGTAGTTCAACGATTCGCACTGGTTTTATGTCTATAGCCAAACCCCATTATTTCATTGAAAATTAGCTCAACAGGTTCTAATGGAATGTTAGATTTTAGTGAAAATAATGACAAATAAAAATAAAGGATAAAGCTTTCCGCATTGATCAGTTCCTGAAGGATGCGCCATCCATTCGACTTCAATAAGCATCGTTCGGAGGTGATTGAATGCATATCTGGCCTTCACAATGACTCGCGGTGGCCGGCCGATGTTTCGAGCCAGTGCTGCTATCCTCCCAGACAAGTCTGGTACCAATTTGCCGACCCCGGAGGGATGAAAGGCTTGGTGGGCCATGGGCGCATTCCACTTGAGCGTTGCAGTGGCGCCTCCAACCACTGCGCCACACGCGCCCCGTGCAGTGAATTGATGGTAAATAAAATAGTAAAAGCAAACCTAATCGTTATTTGTTGTTACGCCTTCATTGGAGTCTTCCGTTGTGGCTGCACATATCGATGACGATTTCGAATGCTTTAAAAACAAGCAATCACCTAGTACAAATCGTTATTTGTTATTTTCAAAGAAATGCACGCCACTCTGGATTCCAACAGTCATGCGGAAGAACGCATTGTTCGAGTGGACAAAGGTGATGAAGTGTTAGACGAACTGGGTTCGGATGTACTGCTTCAGTCATCTAAAATATCTCAGCTTACAAGATTCAAATTCAATAACTGATCACCAACCAAAACATTTAGACGTAACATCATTTTCTGAACTCTAAGGCACTGAAAATAATACAGAATCATACTTATATGAATACAGTTATAGACCAATACGTCTATTTGCACCTGATACTAGCTGAGGTGTAATAATCAAATGGACGGATTGTAAACAATGAAAAAGAAATAAGGAGGATAAGGATAAGAAGATAAAATTATAAGTTTGTTTTACGGCATTTAATCGTGTTATATACTGCAACCGTATTTCGTTGAAATGACAGTAAGCTGGTTAGTGCCAATTAGTAACGGCAATCCAATCAGAGTTCCTAGTCAGGGAGTGTTTCCTCTCTTTTTCAACTTCAGTTTTTTCTTTCAATTTTACGTAATAGTATTTACCTTGCAAATATCTCCTTTACAATCCTCAAATGCTTTCGTACCTGCAAATTTACAAGCGATCAGTCCATGATGGTAGATTTCAGCTTTGCTTTTAGGAAGCCTATTCACATTTTCCTTATTTCCGCAAAGATTTTAATTTAAGTGTTTGGAAACATCTCAAAAATCTCAAAGTGTTCACAGTTGCACAAGAACATAGGGAGAGTGTTCGTTGACTGGCAAATGCCTCGAAAAACTGCGTGTCACTTGGAAAACGATTCTCACTAGTAAAGACTAGGTCATTAACATGGAGTTTACATACCTCGCCTTAATTCTTCGATTAAAACCTTTAAAAATTCTCACCATACTCATTTACTTTGTAGGGAGTGCAGTCATTAAAATAGAAGTGACTTCGTTGCTAACACAAACCATTGCTATTGTACCGATCACATCCTAAATAAACTCATAAGACCTGCAGACCCACAAGGAGCGCGTGTAATCTATTAGTTAGAGGTACATTGCAAGACACATGAGTTTCGATCCCACTCCCCACCCTCACTCACTGAGGCTACCCATCATTCCGGCTCTACAATTTGGTACTAGACCCGTTTTTGGGAGTATAGCAGCGCTGACTCGATGCATAGGTAAGCCACCGCGAGCCATTGGATAGATATGCACTCAATCACCTCTAACGATGCTTAGTGAAGTCGAATGCATGGTGCTTTCCTGAAGGCGAGCTCCATAGTTGCTGAGACATTTGCAAAACTCCGGACCGCAGGTGTCTGCGGTGAGGAACAAACGCGTTATTGTCCTTTCCAGGTAGTTACGCGTTTACCACCACACAATGCGGGTCGTTCGTTTCACCTCTCTCCCAGCTAGTTCTATCGATCAGTGCCATCATCAATCACTCGTCAACGGGATTGATCTGGGGAGCCCAAATCTGCACTGAACTCAGTTAAGCTGAGGCTGTTGTTGAAATCAAAATGTTTTGCTTTTCATTTTCTGCCTACTACAATTTTCACGGCAGGTTACTAAACGAAATACAACCAAAACGTTGTTAAGATATTTCCAAAGCTCAAAACTCCATAGCTATAAAGAACTCCATAGCATTATTAGGGATCCAGCGTATAAATAAACGCCAATTATCAAAAACTACGTACCATGCTGTTCTGCCACCTGTGTGTTGTTCACTATGGATGATAAATAAGACCCACGCATAGATATGTGCTTCGAAAAATCACTCTGAGATGAGGTGCCACATTATGTGAGGCATTCGTCTTTCCGGTTCATCTCTGAATTGTTGAAATTTATCCAAACTGCATGAATAGTCCTGTGCGATGGTGTTTTAGATTCCTGCGCTAGAATCCGCACATTTACTTCAAAATCACCACCACTGTGCTTTGGCTCCAATGTGCACACAGAACAGTTATTGTGCTTTGGCGTCCTATGTTACCCAGAAATGTGCTTTGCCGAATTTTAGCTTTTCCATCTAGATGTTCGTTTATGATGACATTTATCTGATCTAAACGGGGAATGCATCAGTTCAGGTACAACGTACTTGATCTCATGTAACGAAGGTGGTGAGAATACATAGGAGAAACGGGTTGATAGAGCACTTTATGCCCGCATCAAAGAAAACCTAAATGGAAAAGCTAAAATTCGACAAAATGTTCCTTTGGGTACACCTATGATGCAAAAGCGTAATTGGGATAATTTTGAGTTGAATGTTAGGATCCTAGCGCAGGAACTAAAATCATGAACGCGCCAGACTCTTGAGCGTTTTGGATAAATTTCAAAAATCCAAAAAAAAACCGGGAAGATGAATGCCTAACGTGATATGGCATCTTACATAGCAATGGCTTACTGTTGCACATCGACATGGGTGGGCCTCCCTCATCATCCCTCGTGAAAACATGTAGATGGTCAGACAGAACGGTGGGTGGTTTTTGAGAGTTGGCGTCCATTCATACGCTGGGTGTTTATGAATGCTATGAAACTGCGCTGGTGTCGCGATGGTGATCGAATACGTCATTACTGTATCCGGGAGCTGACGCGTTCACCACTACACTATACGAGTCTTTCGTCCCGTCTTTTTCTCAGCCGTGTTATTGAAGGTGTTCGGCCCACACCGCAGACACCAGTGGCCGGGGTTTTCCAGACACATTTTCGTTATTATGGTCATATTTCACAATATATCCTGTCATTAGAAAAGAATAGGAAGCAAATAAAGAAGTGACGATATTGTGGTTTAGACCACGGCTTCAGCTTGACTGGATTCAATGCTAATTTGTGCTTCCTAGGTCAATCTCGCTGACGGGTAATTGCAGAAAGCACCTATAGGTCAACAATGCGGCTGGAACAAAGACGAAACGAAGGAGCCCCACAGAATATGAAATGGGAAGTTCCTACTGTAGACATCTGCGATCCGGAGTAGTGTGAAAGGTAACGGGCAGTAAACAGAAAATGAGTATGAAGATATACTTCAGGCTGAAATAAGTTTTCCATCACTGGTAAGCTGATGGAAGGTTGCTGAAAAGCTTGTCGAACTAAGGTTTCGGAGCGTTCGCCTTCCTCAGAATCGGTGGATGCCACTCGATTGTCCACATTTTTTAAAAAGAACCTCACTTGGCAGCGCTCTTCTACACAGGACCGCCGTTGTTGGCAGCGAATGTTCGCAGGTAATAACTTGTTTTCGCCTTCGAGTTTCGATTCAATGCTATCACGGAGACTCACGTCAGGCGAAATAGGAACAATGACAGTCGACTCGAAACAGTTCACATCTGAGGGCTGAGAAGACGCAAAAACATTCGTCGAGTAAGGCTTACTGAGAGACTCGTTTTATCTTATAAAAGGATAAAGCTCTCGGAGTTGATCAATCCCTGAGGGATGCGCCATGCATTCGACTTCACTAAGTATCGTTGGAGGTGATTGAATGCATATCTGGCCTTTGCAATGACTCGCGGTGGCCGGCCGATGTTTCGAGCCAGTGCTGCTATCCTCCCAGACAAGTCTGGTACCAATTTGCCGACCCCGGAGGGACGAAGCGCTTGTTGGGCCATGGGCGCATTCCACTTGAGCGTCGCAGTGACGCCTCCAACCACTGCGCCACACCCGCCCCTACGCCCCACACGCGTATTAGCTCATCAACGAAAAAATATGTTTTCAATAGTCGTACCGAGGTTAAAGGAAAATCGGCTTTTAAAATATTTTTCCTTAACCACCATCCGAAGTTCACTGGCACATCTCCATTTGACCTAGAAGTCATGACTGCATTCAGTTCTAAATCACAATATCATTTCTCATCTTGAGAGTGACCATCTTTAATAGAAACCATTCAAATCAACGGCTTTTTTTTTAGAATAATCACATTACCTTATCTGACCGAGACATGTTTCTGAATCTAACCAAAACCAATCTATTTATTCTAAGTAAAACCAATAATACAACGAGGATTCTGTCCAGAAACACACAACACTTTTCAACAACTATCTTCTTCGTTGCAAGTACACCAATAGTCAAGCAACATAGGGTTATTGCTAAATTTCCGACACTCGCCCATATGCATACCCCAAAACCATCGTCACCGTGTTCAGCAGATATGAGTTTGGTAACAGTTTTGTGATCACCAATCTCACGTCTGCTTAGCATTCGGTGATTGTGGTTCTGATGGATTCGGGTGGGGGAAGTTAGAAAGGCGCTGGCCGCAGGGTGGGGAGCGTCGCGTTAACCGCAGGCTGATGCGCGTTGTGCCGTGCATCACGGAACGGTGAGTCCAGGTCCACACTCCATAATGAGCAGACGTTAGATTGGTGACCAAAAACTGTAACCAACCTGATATCTGTTCAACACAACACGTTAATGGTGGTTATAGGGAATGAGGGTGGAAGAGAGTCAGAGAATGGCTGGTCGCCGGGTGATGTACGTCTCGTCGGCCGTAGACTGTTGTGCGCCGCACCGTGCTTGGGCCACGTGGCTCCGTATCCACACTCCATGCTGAGCAGACGTGAGATTGGTGACCACAAAACTGTTACCAACCTCATATCTGCTTAGCACAGTGATGGTGGTCCTGGGAATGTGGGTGGGAGAGTCGGCGGAGGGCTCATGCGCGTCGCGCCGCGTGGGGGCACGGTGGGTCCGTATCCACACTCCATGCTAAGCAGACGTGAGATTGCTGACCACAAAACTGTCACCAACCTTATATCTGCTCAACACGGTGACGATAGTTCTGGGGTATGCGTATGGGCGAGTGTCGGAAATTTAGCGATAACCCTGTGTTGCTTGACTATTGGTGTACTTGCAACGAAGAAGATAGTTGTTGAAAAGTGTTGTGTGTTTCTGGACAGAATCCTCGTTGTATTATTGGTTTTACTTAGATTAGATAGATTGGTTTTGGTTAGATTCAGAAACATGTCTCGGTCAGATAAGGTAATGTGATTATTCTAAAAAAAAAGCCGTTGATTTGAATGGTTTCTATTAAAGATGGTCACTCTCAAGATGAGAAATGATATTGTGATTTAGAACTGAATGCAGTGAGGTAAGATGCAATATCACGTTAGGCATTCATCTTCCCGGTTTTTCGTTGGATTTTTGAAATTTATCAAAAACGCTCAAGAGTCTGGCGTGTTCATGATTTGAGTTCCTGCGCTAGGATCCTAACATTCAACTCATAGTCGCTCTGTTAATGAAGTGTGTGATCATGGTCGATGGAAGCTGACTCGTGTATAACAAATTCAAACAAAAAAAATGTGCTCTAACTCGCTTAACCACAGCTGTAGCCAGATTACAGCCAAGAATGTTATGCTAATCGTCCGCTTCGATTGAAGCCCTAAAAATGCTCCCGGTGTTCATCTATCCTTGAGGGTAACGCCATGCATTCTACTTCATTAAGCATTGTTGGAGGTGATTTAATCAATATCTGGCTTTTACAATGACATGCGGTGGCCTACCGTTGTATCTTGTCAGTTTCGCTAGCCTCTTTGACAAATCTGTTACCAATTTGCCGATTCCGAAGGGATGGAGTTTTTGGATCAGGGGCGCAGGGATCGACCCCATGTGGGTGGCAGGGCGCCTTCGACCACTGCGCCACACACGTCTTTTGATTGAAGGTAATATAGTAATATAAGTAAGCAATAGAAAGCCATCAGATGTGCATAGGTGTCAAAAAAAATAGTAAAAATATGAGTTACGAACAGGGAACCTAATTGTCAATAGTTACGCCGTACGCTTTGATTTCAGTGCATGCATATGAATTGCTTCTTCGCAGCGTTCCTTCATGAAGGTATCTGAACTTTTTGAGTGTAGATTCGACTGCTTGTTGAGGATTTGATCTTTGTTATAAACATTGTTGATGATTGGGCGAGTCCATTGTCCCTGGATCGTGGGACAGCCACGCTATGGGGATCCCAAGTGGAGCGGAGAGAGTGCACCCATCCCAGACAAGCCTAGTACCAAAATCCCGGCGCTGGAAGGGTGGAAGGCTTGTTGATCCCAATGCGGGTTCGAACTACCGCCTCGCTCGTAATGAACGCGTTCACTACTCTGCGCTGTCCTCACTTACAATCTCTACAGCCTAGGGCTTCTATAAGTGGCACTTTTTCAGTGTTTTCAACATAATCTTGAGCAAGTTCTACTCTTCACATGGAGCTTGAATTTTTTATAACCAGAATCCTTTTCAGTTAACCAATTTTCATATAATTCACATTCCTTTTAGCTTAGACTTTTATGATTAGCACTTTGTAACCAGTATTAAAGCAGTCCAGGCAGAATCATTTGTTACACTAGATGCAATTCATGCTTAACTACTGTTCATCTCATGTTGTTCATGATGTTCATCTCATCGGTTGTTGATATAATTCAACCATATCCTCGGAATGAATAAGTGCGACATTTCAGTGCACCATAGAAAGTATGTTTTCTTAGGTAGTGAAGACCGTTGATCTCTTCACTTAAACAGACAAATAGGTGAAGTAAAAGAAAAGCAAGTAATAAGTAGCTAAGTCATAATTGCGAATGCGGTGCTTCCTCTCCGTCGGTTGTTCAATTGTTTCTGTTAAGGGCTCGAACGTAATCCATGCTCTTCTCCTTCTTAATTTCCTCTTTGTGTACTCTCTGCTGTTCATTGAACGCACTTCGTACATGTAGGACCTGGTCTCCGTAATCATGTAATTATCAATTTGTTTGTATATCGTATAATATCGTGGGTTGAAGGGCGCGTGTGCCGCAGTGGTCGGAGGCACTCTGCAACACACAATGGAATCGGTCCTCGCACCCGTGGCTCACCAAGCCTTCCATCCCTCTGGTCTTGTAATTGGCGAAGCTTCGGCGGGCTTTGCGAATGCTTGTTTCAGCCTCTGCAGCTTCGACCACTACTGCTGCTCTTATCTCTTAAAGATCTTATTTTATCGCCTGTCTGCATTGTTTCGCAAGCTCGGACGTTAGTTCGCGGTTGCCTGCAGCTCGTGCTAGTCCACGCTGGCGTATTAGCTCGAGAGTTTCTGGAGACAGACGTTCAATGAGCCGATCGTATTCTTCGTCGATGTTGTCGACAACGGCATCTTATCAACAGCCGACTAATGAGTTGAATAAGTTCCAGTTTGCGGTGGTTCTGGAACATCGGTTTTTGAATTTAGCGGCTTTTTCTCCTTTCCGTGAAAAATAAAATCTTGCACGAAGGGGACGATGGTCTGATCCCGTGTAAAATTTTGGGACAACAGCGACATCGGTTAGGCAAATCTTCCTATTTACTGTGATGTGGTCTATTTCGTTGTGGTAATCTCCATTGTGAGATTCCCACGTCCGTCGTTGACGGTGAGGCTTCTGGAATTGCGAGTTACAATGGATGGTTTTGGTCGCCATGATAAACTCAGAGAGCCGCTCACCCTGTTCGTTCCATTCTAATCCGTGGGTCCCAATGTGACGTTCCTCAGACGATCTTCTTGGCCCGATCTTGGCATTGTAACCTCCAATCATGACCTTGAAGAATTTATGGTCTTCTCTGTAGAACCTCTCCAAGTCCATGTAGAACGCTTCGACTTCTTCTTCGTCATAGTTTGTTGTTGGAGCGTAATCGACGAAGATTGTCAAAAGCGGTGTTGATCCACATCTTTTTAATCGTAAGCGTCCAATTCGGGTTGTAAGCTGTTCGAATGAATCGATGTTCATGGACAAACTCGTGTTGACGAGAACGCCGACACCGCCTACGCCTCTACTGTCGCATGTTCAGAGGAACAGTTCTTCTCCAGGCCGATGACGTCGTACCTTATCATTCTTGCTTGCATGAGCAAGTCCTCTATCGAGGACTCGGATGCAAGTGTACGTGCGTTGTAGGTGCAGATTGTCACCATAGTTCTTGATCCAGGCAGCTTCCATTGGCCTTGAGATTCTAGTAGACTCTCTGTACTCGTCCTACCCAACGCTTCGAAATTGGGTGCTCTTTCGGGTTCAGGGGAATGAGGCGCGGTTTTTTTTTACTGTGTTTAGCATATTTGATACCCACGTTTGGCTTGCTGGGCTCTGAACGTGGCGGCTGCTTATACTCACGAGTGGGCATGGAGCTTATTTGTTGGAGGCGACTCCTAACCTCCTCCCATATACTTCCCTGTCACTTGTCCATTGAAATGCGGTGTTAAACATATATTGAGAAGTGGTATTGCATGGTCGATCTCCAGTTGATACAGGGATGGTAGGGAGTCTATCAATTTTTTCCACCGCCATAAGCTCTTTAACATTAATATATTTTCGCCGATGTTTCTCAAAAGAGAAAAAAACGGGGTGAACCGTTTTTGGGCACACATGCCATGAAGTCAGTCCGTATCGCACGCGATGTGAAAATTCAGTACTACAGCGATTCATAATGACTAAGTTTCTTGTAATGTCAGGAGCCTCACGCGTTTATGACGGAACATCGAGGTTTTCCTCATCGAGCTGTTGTATTCCTGAGGAATTTCCTTCCAAAACATTCATATGATGAAAGTTATTCAGATATGGTTTGTGTGTACGTCTCTTTTTCAATTTAGCGGATAGCTCAGTATTAGTGATGTCCGTCATCATGAGCATGGTTATAACTTGGTTCCGCTGCAGTCCAACCAAGCCTGTCATCCCTCCGAGGTCAGCAAATTGGTGCCGGTCTTCAAGGCTGGAAGTAGAATAAAAGGCGCAGGTTTTCTAGAATTCAATCTCACTTGATAGTCTTTCTTTGTAGGCGATTTGTTTTGTTCGTTACTCTATTTTATGAAGGTTTTTGCCCATCGATTCCATCGATATTTTCTCTAAAGTGTTTCCTGTTCTTGAGACACTAGCCGTCTCTTAGGAATAATAGAACCTGTTACAAGCGTACGTAAAGTTTGCTGCATATGTAGTTTAACTGAGGATTTGGAGTTTTGCAAGTTTATTTTCAGATGAGTGGTTGTGTTGATGTTTTGCTGCGATCTGTCAAACATTGCACCTTTGATTGCACAAGAACCAGTAATTCTAGAGATAGAGAAACGGTGAAAACAGCGATCTTTTTCAGCAGTGACAAATGGTTTGCAGAGTTCTTCTCAATGCTCCGTTGTCGAACTTGCTTGTAGCTGTACCTGGTTGTTGCATTCAGTCGTATCCACGGTGTTCGTCATCGAATAGGAGTTTATAAGATGTGGAGTGGTCCACTTTTCTCGCCACTGAAGGCCAAGTGCTTCCGATGCCGAAAGACAGGGTATGGTGAAAATCGAGTTTTTATGTCATTTGAAAGCATAGGACATTTCAGAGACGAAAATAGGTTAAGGCTTCATATGAAACAAGCGATGTTGTTCACATTTTGGTGCGAATTGTTCACATTTCTGTCGACTTGAAATCAGGACCTTCGAAAATTTCAAGCTAGAGTGTGTGGCCCTAATTTACCTACGTTTTTATTTTTTATGAGACTTTTTTCTTTTCGAGGTCCGAAATGTTCTGTTCGCCGTTATAGCATATTTTAAATATACGGAGGATAGCAATGGACCGGAGCCTTGATTGAACATTTCAGTGCGGAATGTGTGTTCTCGTCCATCAGGGCACATCCATGCGATTTGTGGACAACATGCACATTTCTGCCGTCATCACCACCCTCTGCAGTTGAAGAGGTTGGTAATCTATAACTCTTCGTTTATGTGGCGTTCGTAACATTGTGTTTGTCAACACCTGTGATAGTTGTTAAAGTGTCTTAGAGCTGCCGAATATCGTACCCAAGAGAAAGACGCTGCAGCCCATAATGGATCCCCTTCGTGCTACCCAGTTCTGCACAGTCCTCACACAGAACACCACACATTTGCAAATGCGAGCAGTAAGAATCATATGTTTAGTATTATGTATGAGATCAACATTCTGCAAATAATTCCTTCTTTAATCCAACCGATTTGTCTTCTTATTTTTCTTTGATAAAAACTTGCAGATCAGTGGCTTTTTGTTCACGATTTAATGAAGGATTTTCACGGTGCCTTTATCGAATCATTATGGGCGAGACAACTAGGGGAACTAGGTCTAGCACGGATGTTTATGAAAACCCATTGAGAAAGCGATTTCGGAGTTCGAAAAACACACGCTGGACTCAAATGTCGTTCCTTTAAGTAGCAATGACATTTCGGGCATATAAGTGCTGAATCTTTTACGTAGATGAAAACTTCATAGATCGTAAGCACTCGAATTTCTTGAGATATTGTCAACAAGGGCTGGTTTTTTTCTGTAAATACTTGTCAAATGGATTAAGAAAGAGGCAATGAAGGCTTGTCTACCAGTTGCCTGACGCAAATAGGTTTTCCATAGTCTAAAAAGTCGTCAGTGAACTTCTTCTCTCCGACTGGTCGCTAAAAACCGTGATTCTGTGGCGAAATATCCTATGAGTACTCCGAACGATGCAAAGACACGTACTCCTGTTTGTTAAAAATTTTCAGCGCTGCAAGACGTGTCATCGGGTCAAAGTACTTCTTGCCGCCTAGTTGACAGTAATAACAAGTGTTACCTCGTGTATGTGTGTACATGTGTGTACGTGTCTGCGTGTGTGTTGTATAGTTGTTACATGCTCAGCAACAATCTTTATCTCATCAGGCTGCAAAACCGCGCTTTGCATGTTATGTGACCCTAAAGACGGCCTTTGTGCCAGGTATATCGATCGGAATAGACTTGACTATTCTCCGAAACGGCCCAGCGTAAGTCCACGGCGTTCCGGAGCATAGTCTACAGCCGTTACGCTCTCTCTCCTCGCCTTTACACAGTAGATCACGGCATCCCGTATCACATTGTTGAGTGAAACTCTCAGTGCTTTCTGAATTTCACCATATGTGCTTTCCGAATTTCACCATATGCAGGCCTGAGATGCCCATCATTCCAGCACGACGTACGAGGCGATGAATAGCCTACTTGGTAATTCCTCGCATGCTGTTCCCGAGCACTTCACGATGGCACTTGGAGCCTCCTTTGATTTGTCCGTTGCCTCCATTTTCGCGTCCAGACATGTTCACAATCGCAGTGTTACAGACAGCAGTCCTATGAAAGACGCGATATCCATTCGAATACAGATCGCGGCAATTCGGGTCCTCACGCTACTGCCCCAATCGGGAACACAGGGTGATGCAGACTTTTTTACTTGAAGAAACCCCGATGTAGGAGGGTTTTTGGGCGAAGGGAAATAAAAATTCCGTTATGACAAATCAATGGAAACAGTCCGCTGGTGATTCTGCTGTGAAAAAATGTGGCTTATTGGAAATTGGCAATTGAGGTTTGAGCGTTTCCGTTCCTTCCCCAATGCACTCGACCTCCATATTCCAACCCCACGGTGCTGTAGGACCAGACACCTCTGCAGCCGTACCATTCAGCTTAGACGCAGCCGACTTGAAACCGAAATCGGATTAGGAAAATGAACGGAAATATCTAATTCACTCCTAGCTATGGACTATCTAGACTCGTATTCTTCACAATTGCAATTATTTTTCCGTAAATTTCATATGCTTCTAGTAATTTCTGGTAGCTCTGTTGGGGCTTTTATATCTCGTGAATACTTTTTTTATCTTACAAATTTCTTCCAGTTAGGATAGCGAAAGTTTAACAAATTACGACAAATGGCTAGCGCTTCCGCAAACACGCAGATCTCGAAAAAACGCAAGAACTTTCATTTCCTTCGTCCACACATAAACATCTAAGCGTTTCTAGCGGACTCTTTGAGAGATTTGAACCCATTAAGCTTCAAGGTATATGCAACACCTGAAACACTTGACTAAATTGAAAAACTTTCAGTACCCTTAACAAAGCTTGTCAATGGAGGACGAACGTGATTGATCCGATTTCTTTTCGATAATACAAAAAACACAAAACGCTAATGAAAACGATGAAATATGGCGTCGCCACGCCAAGTAATTATTCATGCAAATGTTTCGTAACATTAAAATACTTCCAAAGAAATTCGATCACGAGAATCTCTCCTCAGTGCCAAAGTATTCCGTCATTAAACATGAAGTCCAAACCATGGAATTTCCACAAAAGAAATGTAAACATTTCAAGTAGCTTTCACTTGATCGTGCTGATATGTTTGCAAAACTCCGGACCAGACAATGTCATCGCCGATTTCCTTAGAGTTGGCAGCCACAATTTGCATGTATTTC
>MQTX01000189.1:219832-233473 GCA_009735665.1 Angiostrongylus cantonensis | reverse complement strand
TTGCCTCCATTTTCGCGTCCAGACATGTTCACAATCGCAGTGTTACAGACAGCAGTCCTATGAAAGACGCGATATCCATTCGAATACAGATCGCGGCAATTCTGGTCCTCACGCTACTGCCTCAATCGGGAACACAGGGTGATGCCGACTTTTTTACTTGAAGAAACCCCGATGTAGGAGGGTTTTTGGGCGAAGGGAAATAAAAATTCCGTTATGACAAATCAATGGAAACAGTCCGCTGGTGATTCTGCTGTGAAAAAATGTGGCTTATTGGAAATTGGCAATTGAGGTTTGAGCGCTTCCATTCCTTCCCCAATGCACTCGACCTCCATATTCCAACCCCACGGTGCTGTAGGACCAGACACCTCTGCAGCCGTACCATTCAGCTTAGACGCAGCCGACTTGAAACCGAAATCGGATTAGGAAAATGAACGGAAATATCTAATTCACTCCTAGCTATGGACTATCTAGACTCGTATTCTTCACAATTGCAATTATTTTTCCGTAAATTTCATATGCTTCTAGTAATTTCTGGTAGCTCTGTTGGGGCTTTTATATCTCGTGAATACTTTTTTTATCTTACAAATTTCTTCCAGTTAGGATAGCGAAAGTTTAACAAATTACGACAAATGGCTAGCGCTTCCGCAAACACGCAGATCTCGAAAAAACGCAAGAACTTTCATTTCCTTCGTCCACACATAAACATCTAAGCGTTTCTAGCGGACTCTTTGAGAGATTTGAACCCATTAAGCTTCAAGGTATATGCAACACCTGAAACACTTGACTAAATTGAAAAACTTTCAGTACCCTTAACAAAGCTTGTCAATGGAGGACGAACGTGATTGATCCGATTTCTTTCCGATAATACAAAAAACACAAAACGCTAATGAAAACGATGAAATATGGCGTCGCCACGCCAAGTAATTATTCATGCAAATGTTTCGTAACATTAAAATACTTTCAAAGAAATTCGATCACGAGAATCTCTCCTCAGTGCCAAAGTATTCCGTCATTAAACATGAAGTCCAAACCATGGAATTTCCACAAAAGAAATGTAAACATTTCAAGTAGCTTTCACTTGGTCGTGCTGATATGTTTGCAAAACTCCGGACCAGACAATGTCATCGCCGATTTCCTTAGAGTTGGCAGCCACAATTTGCATGTATTTCCCCCAAGTCACATGGCAACCTACCTTCAAAAGAAAAAAATCCCAGAGCAGTGGAGGAGGTCACGCGCGGTTATCCTACCCAAGAAAGGAGACCGAAGGGATCTTCGTAACTATGGTCCCATATTCTTGTTGAGTGTACTCTACAAGCTCTTTACGAAAATTATCTTTTCGCGCATATCAAGGACGTTGGATGAGAATCAACCAGTCGAGCGAGTAAGATTTCGAAAAGGATTTTGCTGCATGGATCACACCCAAACCGTGTCCAGGGTCATTGAAGTTTGTCGGAAATACCACCTTCTTCTGGTTCTAGCCTTTTCAACTATAAAAAAGCGTTTCACAGTGTCGAAACGAATGCAATCCTATCAGCGCTTGTCGACCAAGGAGAGGATCCGTCCTACATGAGAGCTCTGTCCGGCTGTTATCGGAGCTGCTCTACGAAAACACAGCTTTTCCATTGACCTGTTTTCATACCCATAGGAAAACGGGTTCGACAGGGTGACACAACATGGTCAAAGCTGTGCAGTGCCGCACTGAAGTGAATAATGAAGTCACTTAATTGGGATGAGAAAGGCATACATATTAAACGAATAGTCTTATCAAACCTTCGCTTTGCCGACGACGTTATCATCTTTTCAAAGAGTACTAGCCAAGCAGAGATGATGATAAACGAGCTCAACGAAATGGGGGAAAATATCACACTTCGCATAAGTCGAAAAAAGACTCAGTTAATAAAAAAAATCCATGGTCCGAAGGCAAAAAATTGAATTCGATGGCTCTCTCATTGCAGAGACCACCTCACACGTTTACAATGGGCGGACACTGAACATGGAAAACAACATGGAGAAGGAACTAGATAGAAGAAGGAAAGCAGCTTGGGCAGCATTCGGGCCTCTCAAAGAATCTACTGACTAACTGAAGGTTCCGAGAATCCGCGTTTATCTCTTCGATTCTGGGATTTCCCAGCGCTCTGTTGTGTTGCAGAGAAGTGGGCTGATATTTTAGAAACTTCAAGAATGCTTCGCACTACTCACAGAGTGCTAAAGCGATGTCTTCTGAAATATAACCGGCGCTCTCAATATCTAACCGGAATGGGAAACGCTGATCTTCGAAATTTGTCACATCTTCGAGGTCCAGATGAATGAATATACATCGATACCGAAACATAGATGAGTCGGTAACATAATGACAAGAACAGACGACAAATGGACAAAAAGAACAGTAAAGTGGATTCAAAAAGAATGCAAACGTTCCCTAGGACTGCCATCTACACGTTTGACGGACATATTCATAAGCAAAGATAATCAGCTGTACACGCAGCTGCATTTGTTTTATAGATCACGGTATGAGACTCGAACACGCTACCGTGCTCGAACAAGACCACCACCATGGACTGCGATTGTGAGAGAAAGGAAAGAATGGCATATGCGCTGGGGTCCGTACAGCTCCTGAAGACGGACTGTTCACGTATCCAAGTAAGTAGTGGAAGCCCGGTCGACAAAGATGACAGCTGAATGTAATTTCAATAAGCAAAGCATAAAATTTTCTCTGCAATCCAACATATTCGTTGATTATGAATCGTTTTTAAATGCTAAATGTAGTCACGAGAATAGTATTCTATCTATCACAACATGGCATTTTTCATTGGTGTTTGCAATTCTGCGACGCATAGTATTCGTATTCTTACTTTCGAAAAAAAAACCTCTTCATTTTTGTGAGCAGATTTTTAAGGAAACAAAGCAGTGAAGGAAGATGGAATTTTTGCCCACTTTTACCATGAAACGCTAAGGAGAGAATATTCGTCAGTTGCGTGTACTGCTCAAAAGATTTTCAAAAATACCTGAACAATACCTGAACAACAAACCTTCTAGGTCAAATGGAGATGTGCCAGTGAACGTCGGATTGTGGGTTAAGGAAAAATATTTTAAAAGCCGATTTTCCTTTAACCTCGGTACGACTATTCAAAATATATTTTTTCGTTGATAAGCTAAAACCCGTGTGGGGCGTAGGGGCGCGTGTGGCGCAGTGGTCGGAGGCGATACTGCGACGCTCAAGTGAAATGAGCCTATGGCCCACCAAGCCTTTCATCGATCACTGAAGATGTAGAGGTGAAGACGAGAAGCTCTCTGACAGCCATATGGTCCATTGCTCACTGCAGAAGATAGTTAGGCGTTTAATTCACTCAATAATTGGCAACTTAACGACTGATAGAGGTAGTGGACTTTGTGATTTAAGGTGACGCTTTCTTTAGTTTTGCATTTCGCACCGTATTATCAGATTCAATTTTAAGAATGAAACTGTCGAAGCAGTTGACGAGGATGTTGTGTTCATTGGTGAAACACGAGCACGTTCATCATTCGGAATTCCAGGTTGGGATCCAAGCGAATTAACCAGACCGAGTAAGTGATATCCATTTGTATTTTTTGCATTGTTCTTCATTGTTAACATTAACTGGACATATAGATAAAATAATAACGTATAGCCATAGCTCTTTAATGTTTGATGGGCTGGCGTACGATGGCCTCAACGAATCGAGGCATCACAGTTCTCGACTGCAACCTACTTATCGACACTAGTGAAATGTTAACATTTTGCAGACTTTGACAGCTCCGATAGACGTTCTTTCGCTGAGGACTACCCAAGGCGCTTACGTCGTGGTCGACACACGCTAACAAAAAGACCGCGTGGTCAATCTGCTCATGGACGCTTTGGAGGACCTGCCTCCGTAAGTCATCTTTTTTCACCGAGTTGTAGCCCATGAGAGCTAATCCGTGTTTTAGGCTACTCCACAAGTTGTGAACGCCTCCACCGCACAGAGTAAGGAAAGAGATATTGTGAGTGATGAAAAATTTCCTGGGTTGTGTTTTTACATGTTTATCTCTAGATATGGATTCTTTCTTTTAAGACTCGTAGGACACAACCAGCCAGGAAAACTCGTGTCGGCACAAGCTGTGAATTGGTAGGCTTAGCTTCTTCGTAGCACATAGTTTATCTTTCTTATTGATGCGTTACGTTATGCACAACAAATTGCCTCGATTTAGCTCACTCCTAATGAACCACGAGCTCGGCGAAGAAAATGAAATCTTGGTGTTAGTTACACCCCGTTTTTCGGCATTGCAAGTTTTGAGCTGGTTCTTTAATACAGTCTTCTAAATACCGTACATTATTCTGATCAGAATTTTTATCCCATGATCGTCTTTATTAGTACCAATATTCGTTATTAAATTCATGTCTTCATAGTGCTGATGTGCTGTTGCCATGTATTTTTTTGACATTCGCTGAAGTACTGGCGAATTTTCTATTGTTCAGAGAGTAGAGGGGTTATCCAGGCCAACAGGTTAATCGGTTAGACACTTCCTCAACCCACGTCTATGCTTCATAATCTACCGAGTGTTCCACCGTCCTAGTCAATTTCGTTGATGAAGTATAGAAGTCGAGGTCTTTAACGTAAAGGAAATGCTCAGTTCTCCTAGATGTTGGTCGATTTCATCCTCTTAAACTTCAGAGAATGAACTGGTGAAGTTGGAGTGGTCGAGTTCCATTCTGATGTGTGCTCAGCATGGAGTGTGGATTCGGACCCATCGTGCTCCCAAGCGCTGCGCAAAGTGCATCAGGGCGCTGCCGATGCTACGCAGGTCACTCCGCCGCCAGCCCCTCTCTTACTCTCTCCCAACCACTTTCTTCAGAACCGCCATTGCCGCGTTGAGTCCTTATCAGGTTGGTAACAGTTTTATGGTCTCCAATTTTATGTGTGCTTAGCATGGTGTGTGGATCCGGACCCATCGTGCCTCCAAGCGCGGCGCAAAGCTCATCAGCGCGCTGCCAATGCGACGCCATCACCGTACTGAGAGGATATCAGGTTGGTGGCAGTTTGTGGTTTCCATTCTCATGTCTGCTCAGCATGGAGTGTGGATACGGACTCAGACGTCCTTCGTGGTCCAATCTTGGCATTGAAATCTCTAATGTTGTGCTTGAAGAATGTATGGTCTTCTCTGTAGAACTTCTCTGAGTCCATGTAGAAGGCTTTGATTTCTTCTTTGCCATGGTTTGATGTTGGCGCGTAAACGACGAACATTGTCAAAGACGGTATTGATCCATATCTTTTTAATCACAAACGTCCGATTCGGGCTGTAAGCTGTAACGAATTGTAAAGATTAGCCGACACCACCTACTGCTCCGAAGCATAAGCTTTGTTATTGCATGCGCAAAGGAGTTGCTATAATCTGCTTAAATATGAGAATATCTATGGGAGGTATGTGGCGGAAGAACGTGTGTTAAAAGAGGCTGTCCTTCACCTTCTGACAATTAGTTGCGCGAAAATTGAATTTTTTTCATAGTTTCGATCTGGGTGTGGGAGAAGGGTAAGGGGTACTTTCTAGTTCACTGTGGAGGATTTGCAGAAGTGTTCATTTTATTAACCGTTTCCACGACTTCGCACGTTGATTTCAATGCGTGAAAATGTTGAATGCTTTTGACCGTGCTTCTTCATTTCAACATTAGCGCTTCCTTCTGGTATGTGAACCCCACAGAGCTCTTTTACCAGACTTTTCGCAGTCAGTCGAAAACATGTCAAGCACGCCTTTCATAGTGATCCTTGTATGTGGATAGGCGTTCTCAAAGCGCTGTGCTGGCGAAGGGTATAATAAGCTATACATTCGGCCGATTTAGCACTTGAGCTGCAATTCCACAGAAGGCCTATTAGTATTTAAGCGGGAGCATTCAGAGAAAAGCAAAACTCCATTAGTCAAAAAATGACGTGTCATCGAGTGGATTCTGCAAATGAACTTACAGTTTTTAGAAAACCTATGCACCCGCAACGTGCAGATTTACCAACAGCTAAGCTATATTTTTGAGAAAGGAACCCATGCCCATTTCCTATTACCCTTTTTGTTCCTGTTATTGTAAAGGTTTAGCTGGAAGACGTTTGTTTCACAATGTACGACTTTTAAAGCAAATTATAGGGAAGTGCTTGTGGGGCCTAGCAAGAACAAGCATCAACAGCATATGCATTCACCATTGTGTGCATTACTTCTTTAGAACGCTCTTTTTCATTGCGTTTTACTGATGTTGTAAGCTTTTAGTCGAGATATTTATTAAGCTGTGCCTATCCTCCTTACAGCACCTAAATTTACCACCTCTACAACAGTCCAGTTCAACGGAGCGAACTTTCACAGATAAAACGTTAAGTGTTAATAAATAACAAACATTTTTGCGTGAAATTTAATACACTTATTCAAAACGGCATGTGAAACAAAAGTGTGGAATAGAATCTGTAGAAATTAGTAACCATTCCGTCCTAGCTACATTCAAGTACAATATAGGACAAATGCACTGAAAGACATAAAAACGATCTAGAAAAATGTTGCTGATATCACTCCGCTTAACCCGACTAGGATATTTTGCAGCAAATCTGGAGTCATCATAATTCGTCAACGCCATTTCGGCTTCAAGAGCAGATGTGTACACCTACACTGTGACTAGTTACAACCAGATATTCAAAAAAAAAAGAGAAAAAACATGCGTAGCACTTACTGGTTGTCCTCAGATACCATTCTGGTTTCTTAAACAGAATTCCCTATTGCGTATAAATATTGGTATAACTTTCGCAGATATCAAAAGTGATTCGCAAGAATCGACAGAGTCATCCATGTAGAACGTCAACACCTGAAGGGTTGTTATGGAAGATTTACTTCTTAGCAAGCCTTCCAGTGAAAAATAAAGTAAGCCGTGCAGAAGGGAAAAACTAGCATTTTATAGGTGGAAGAGCATATTCACAGCGAGAAAGTAATGGAAATGGAGGTCTTTGATAGATAGGCAGAGTTCTGACGTCACCTGAACGTGGTGACTTGGGAGTTCTCAATCATTGGGAGAGGCGGGCGGAAACTGTGCGAGATATAGAAAACTTCTCTGAAAGCATTTACTGAAAGAAAAACGGGTAGCACACTCCAAGTAGTGGTCATTTCCAGTTACAAAGTTTAGGGACTTCTCAGTATGTGTCTGAGAACAATTACCTGTGACTGGAATTGGAGATGGAAGAATAATTAAATTACGAATAATAGGTTTACAGAACCTTGAACGATAACTTTGACCGGTACCTTTTTTAACAGGTGGAGGAAGTTAAAGCGGCAAATCGTGCATGCGATCCGTTATGGAAGCCGCTAGTCTCATATTTCGATTCACCAACGCCTGCCATGAAAACGAGCTTAACGTGCTGTGTCTGTTGTTACTCATCTGAAATCAATTACAACGAGTTGCTTCGGCATTGATAAGGATCAACTTATCGTTTTCACTTAAGAAAAACAACATGCTTCTTTCTGACATTAGGCGTTTTGTATGAAGAATAGCAAAAATTTTATAGACCACTGTATGACAGTCGCGCTTGGAAGAACGTTATGAATCACGTAAGCACTATGTTATAACAGTAACCTTAAAGAAGGTCGTTCACTCGACAAATGTGCGTTATCTCGGCAAATACAACGGCATCGATGTTGAGGACAATAAGCTGCGTGCTTGGACGCCAAACATAGAAGAAGAAGAAAAACCAATATGAGCTACTTACGAAATGGACGCAGTTTTCATACAAACAAATCGCATTGCCAAAGTCGGCCAACTCCACCAAATCGACAACATTGGAGGAGCAAATTCTAAATGAATCAATAACCAGAATTAAAACAAACAACGTACTTTGTTATGTTAATGAAATTTTCTTCAACACTTCTTTAAATGGCACTTTGTCCACTTGAAAACAATAACGAAGCATTTACCCAGCGTAAGGAGGTTTCACATACCTCGCAATAAGCTCCTTCTCACAGAGTGCCTTTAGCGCTTTGATAAAATACTTGTCTGCCAAGCGCATCACGTCAGCAATATCCTGCACACTTTGTTGTATAAATATAATCAATCAGAAATCCAAAAGAAGACTACGAACAATGTGTAAAACACACCTTGGTCTCTAAGCCCTGGAGTGAGATTGAACCAACATAAACGAAAAGCAGCATATTTTTCACCGCAGATGCATCAAAATCTTCTATCATTACGGAATTTGTCTAAAAACCCAGAGTTTTCTTTACCAACATTACAGGCCGCTAATCAATAAAGGAGACATCTATACTGATAGTCATCACACTGCCATTTGTCGTAACTGGTGGCTTGTCTTTCCGAATGCAGTGTGGTTAACATTGTTCACTTATGCATTTACTACAGAATTTCATACTAGTTGTCTCTTCCGGTATGGCATGTCATCAGCAAATCACAACCTCGAGTAGTGTTAGTGTATTCTTTCAAGTGCATTAAGACTTAGTGTCTATCTAATTTGAAATCGAAACGATTACCAAACCTCGCGTTCTTTAGTGTTGTGGCGGAACATCGCATAAAAAACATCTGAATGAGCAATGAGTTTGAATTTGTGTGCCCAAAGCACCACTCGATCGTCTGCAGTTCCAGCAGTTATCTTCACATCGCAACGCCAACGGTTCTCCACATCCAGGAGCATCGCGAGCTCTGTAAGTGTAGCACTGGTGCCCACGTAGTAGTAAGAAGAGTCATTAATTCGGTTCATTTTTCCTTTTACACCATTTTTTCACTTTGTCATTGATTGCAAAATACTAGGTGAGAAAAGTGCTTTACTGTGATAAGAAGCAAAACCATTATAGAATAATATAACTATAAAACACTACCAAATGGAAAACAGAAAAAGTAAAGCACTACCGTTCTCCGCGTAAGCCCGAGGAACTTTTGATGTTGCTATCAGAGGCGCAGAACATTGCACTATTTCCCTGGGTTTCGCACCTACTAGAAGCTCAACTGTACATAATATAACCACACTGCCGTCAGCTCTAATACAGTTCACGACCTGAAAAATGAACCATGTATAGTCTAAAAAATTCAAGTATATTCTAAGGATATTCCTACCGATTCCAAAGATCATGTCGGAAATTTGGACCTATGTTGGTGACCAAGCAGTATTCCGGTGTAGAAAATAGCAGAAAGAAACAGAGGATAAAGACAATAAAAAACAATCGCAAACCGTTTGCCTTGAGATGTCATGAAAACTGTGCCATTCTCCACCATTAGGCTGCTTCCAGTAGAAATCGCCACAGTAAGAACTCCTAAACTTCGTTTCATCGTTGTCACCCAAGAGACGGAGATGCGATTCAGCTCTGACAGTCATCTAGGCATTCAATGTTTGTGCATCTAAGCCCAAGGTTTTAAAATGAGTACAAAAATACCGTTGTGACAGGAAATGTGACCGACATATGAACAGACACTGACAACATATTAGATTGGGAATAGTCTCTTCCTCGAGGATAAAAGAAGAGATGCCAATTAGTGCCAGGCAATTCAGTGTGTCTGATGAAGAATGCATGGTCTTCTTTGTAGAATCTCTCCAAGTCCATGTAGAACGCTTCGACTTCTTCTTCGTCATAGTTTGGTGTTGGCGCTTAAACGACGAAGAATGTCAAAGCCGGTATTGATCCACATCTTTTTAAACGTCAACGACCGATTCGGGTTGTAAGCTGTTCGAATGAATCGATGTTCATGGTCAAAGTCGTGTTGACGAGAAGGCCGACACCGCCTACTCTTCTAGTGTCGTATGTTCCGAAGAACGGTTCTTCTCGAGGGTCATAGATGGCATTGAAGTAGTGGCATCGTCTCATCTCGGCCAAGCCGATGACGTCGTACGTTATCATTCTTGCTTGCATGAGCAAATCTTCTATCGAGGAGTCGGATGCAAATGTACGTGCATTGTAGGTGCAGATCGTCACCATAGTTCTTCGTGATCCGCGAAGCTTCCATTGGCCCTGAGATTCAAGCAGCCTCTCCGTACTCGTCCTACCTAACGCTGCGCAATCGGGGGCCCTTTCTTGGTCAGGAAAATGAGGCCCGTATTTTTTTTATTGTGTTTAGCATATTTGATACCCACGTGTAACTTGCGGGGCTCTGAACGTGGGGGCTGGTTATACTCACTGGTAGCTTGCCAGGCTCTCCCAGAGTGGACATGGGGCTTATTTGTTGGAGGCGACTCCTAACCACCTCCCATATACTTCCCTATCACTTGATTGCAGGCTTTTGGCCGAATTCTCTCGTAGAATACAATCCGCATAAAGCGAGAACGCACCCACACACGCATGCATAAATACATCTAGCAAATACAGAAAGTATGTGCCAAATCGTCACAGCAGAAACAGGGAGACCATACCCTATATCCACCTGCGTCTCAGAGAAGCAAAGGCCGCTTTTGGTCCGCGATTAACCTCCTATCCGCCACCTGGGGACGCGCCACGTAGCCTCGTGACTAACCGGCTCGAGATCCCTCACATGAGGGAGGTCGCTTACTGAAGCCGTTTCTTCAACAACAAATAAAAAGTTTTCTACCGTTGGAGTACTGGAATAGTTGAGAAGTCTTCATCACCTGTATCACCTGTAGTCCCGTTGATCGTCGAGTGGCTCGAGCGGGCGCCAGTAAATCCTCCATTTTTCCCTATCGCGTGCAAGATACCCAGTGGATTTTTCTCGCTTAAGCAACTCGTCGAGCATTATATCTTTCTTTTAGGCTTTTCGTGAAAAACTCTGACCATCGGGTCGGTGGTCTTCCTGCAGTACGTTTGACATCCCGAGGAATCCAGTCACTAACAGCCCTTGTCCATCGGTTATCATTCATACGCATTACGTGTCCGGCCCACCTTATCTTCGACTGTTTGGCGTATAGAACGGCATCGTTGATTTTCGATCGTTGACGTAGATGGGAGCTTCGGATCCCATCTATTACTTGTGTGAAACGGGATACTCCTAGCATCGTCCTTTCGACTGCGCGTTCGATAACGTTGAGTGATCTTTCATCCTGCTTACGTAGCGACCAGGTTTCTGACGCATACGTTAGGGCAGGAAGAACCATTGAGTCGAAAAGGTGGGCACGGAGTCGGGTGTTTTTTGTCCTCTTCACTACATCCTCGATGCTCTTGAAAGCCCCCCAAGCCGCTCGTTTCCTTCTGCTCAGTTCTGGAGCTAAGTCGTTCATCATATTGATTTCCCGACCTAGATAAACATAACTAGAGCATTCGGAGATATTCGTTCCGTTGAGCGTGAATGGGGCAAACGAAACCAATCCGTTCTTCATGAACATCGTTTTCTTGAGATTTAGCCAAGGACCAATCTTTCCACATGCTTTATCAAAGTCCGCAAGCATACGTTCCCCTTGGCTAATGTCTGGTGTTATAAGAACGGTATCACCAGCAAAGCGAAGGTGATGTATCTGCCGACCGTCGATTTTCACTCCCATATTATCCCATTCCAATGTTCGCATGACGTTCTGGAGGGTGGCTGTAAATAATTTTGGCGAGATTGTATCGCCCTGCCTAGCTCCTCTCTTGACGTCAACGTTAATATCGTTGTAGAATTGTGAAATCTTGGTTGTGAAATTTGTGTACAGCTCACGAAGGATCTTTATATTTTGAGTAGGGACTCCTTAACTTCCAAGGGCTTCCATGACTGCTTCTATCTCAATTGAATCAAGGCCTTCTCTAAATCGATGAAAGTTTATTGTTCGGTCTGGGCGTTGGAGTGCAATCATCTTGGTATTGCAATTGGCGAACCATCGACGGGCTCTGCGAATGCTTTTTCCAGCCTCTGCATCTTCGACCATTACTGCTGCTCTTCTCTCTTTAAGATCTCCTTTCATGGTCTCTCTGCATTGTTCCGCAACTTCGGCCGTCAGTTCGAAGCTGCCTACAGCTCCTGCGATTCCACGCGGGCGTATCAACTTATGAGTTTCAAAAGACAGACGTCTCTTGGTGAATTTCGACCTCTTAGCTTTCACTGCGCTAACGTAAAGATGTTGAATGAGCCGATCGTATTTCTAATCGATGTTATCGATAACAGTGTCTTCTCAGCAGCCGAATATTGAATTGAATAAGTCGCAGTTCACGGTGGTTATGGGACTTTGGTTTTTGATTTTTGCCGCTTTTCTCCATTCCGCGAGAAATAGAATCTAGCACGAAGGAGACGGTGGTTTCATCCCGTGTAGAATTTTGCGGCAACAGCGACATCGGCTAGGCAAAACCTTTTATTAACTATGATGTGGTCTATTTCGTCATGGCATTCTCCATTAAGAGACTCCCACGTCCAGTGTTGAGGGTGGGGCTTCTGGAATTGCGAGTTACCATAGATGGTCTTGGTCGCCATGATAAACTCAGGTAGCCGCTCACCCTTTTCGTTCCATTCTTATCCATAGGTCTCAATGTGACGTTCTTCTTGGTCCAATCTTAGCATTGAAATTTCCAGTGATGACCTTGAAGAATGTATGGTCTTCTCTGTAGAACCTCTCCAAGTCCATGTAGAACGCTTCGACTTCTTCTTCGTCAAAGAAAAAAATAATCCTTGCGTAGCTCTCATCCTCCTCTATTTTTGTTTCGAACAAAATTCTGGCAAAATCGAAAAGAAGATTCGAACTACCTACGTTTTTCTAAGTGTGGCAACAGCAAAGACCAACGGAACTTTGTGGTTCCAAAAAATTCTTCGTGATGAGACAGAATTTGAACTTCACTGGCAAGGATTTCAATATTCTAGTGGTCTTTATTTCAGCTAATGGAGTTCGCTGTGAGGTGAGGTAGCTAGAGGTAGCCAGCTTGGAATCGAATGCTGCCATTTTTTCAAAGTGCTTTTATAAATTTCAGTTCAGAAACTGTTCCGTCTACCAGCACTAGAGGTGTTACATTTTGCAGGGCCTTTCTATCAAAACGTGAAGGTCCTGCCAGCACATGGTCCTTCTAATTACTATAGGTGTCGCAAAAATGATTCGTGATGTACAGAATATAATGGTTATTTATGAAAACGCTAAGCCTGATAACTTCACGATGAAGTTAACCTTTTATTTGCTACCTGCTATAATTTTTTCGTAGTAGGATGTAATGTAACAAACAACCGCAACGATGCTACGATGCTCGCAAAACCTGGATCCTGGTCCGATCTGACCCTAAGTCCAAGTTTTGCGATTATCTCAACAACAGGATGCTTGCTAACTTAGCTCCGTGTGTCTTATTCTTTTTTACAACTTAGACTTTTGTGCTGTTCACGTTTAGAATGAATGATGGCTATGATCAAGAACGATCCGTTTTACATCGACATAGAAACTGATCGATTGGAGCAGCACAGTCGGTGTACATGTCTAGTTGGATCATATTTTTACTGGCAACGCAGGAACACAGAAATTCAGCTGCTGTGGGATGCTGGAATAGTAGCATAGGCTTTTGTTTTGTTCACTTTCTAGAGAGCCAATGAAATTTTGTGAGGCTCCAGTGCTGAATACATAGTCACACAGGAATGACACAGTAGGATTGACTTACACACTGTTTTAAGCCCTGTTCTTTCATCCAGTGTATGCAGTTGTTCGCAAAGATACTTTAAATAGTCACCACATCCTAGAGCTTAGGATTAAATAAAAATAAAGGATAAAGCTCTCGGCGTTGATCAATCCCTGA
>MQTX01000189.1:196627-215673 GCA_009735665.1 Angiostrongylus cantonensis | reverse complement strand
ACTTTTGTTGACATAGTTATTGTGAATGATTCTAATTTCTTTCCGACATCCTCCTTAACAAGTATGCCGACAATTTTCCCGACAACGCAAAAATGAAGCGCACTGTTTGTTCTGCACGTAGGATCGAATTGAGGACCCTTTGTGTAGCACACGTAAGCGGAAGAGCTGCTACTACTAGACTCAAGTGGAGGATCAAACCGATAGTTTTGAAAACATACAATTTTGTACGACATTTACGTCACCAACGACAAACAGCTCATTAGTGATCTAACAGTTAACAGGTTCACGAGGTTATGGAAAATTCCCATTTAAGATCACTGTCCTTAACGCGTTGTATGAGATTTTCAAGCACCATAAGAGAGATTAAACGGCTTATGGTTTGATATTTTCTAGTTTACCGCTGTTTCCACCTAGAACATTGCAATCAAGTGACAGAGAACTACATGGTAAGCAGTTATGAGTTGCCTCCAACAAATAAATTTCTCTCCACTTAGGTAGAGACTGGTAAGCTGCTCGTGACCATACACGTCTTCGCGTTGAGAGTCCAGTAAGCCCTACGTGAGTATCAAAAAGCTAAAACAGTAAGAGAAACGGGCTTCATTCTCTTGACCCCGAACGCGATACCAAATCGACAGCAGTGGGAAGGACGAGTACGGAGAGGCTGCTTGAGTCTCAGGGCCAATGAAAGCTTCACGGATCACGAAGAACTATGGTGACGATCTGCACCTATAATGCACGACACTTGCATCCGAGTCCTCGATAGAAGACTTGCTCATGCAAGCAAGAATGATAAGGAACGACGTCATCGGCCTGGCAGAGATGAGATGATGCCACCCCTTCAATGCCATCTATGACCCTCGAGAAGAACCGTTCTTCGGAACATACGACACTGGAAGAGTAGGCGGTGTCGGCGTTCTCGTCAACACGACTTTGACCATGAACATCGATTCATTCGAACCACTTACAACCCGAATCAGACGTTGACGTTTAAAAAGATGTGGATCAATACCGGCTTTGACATTCTTCGTCGTTTACGCGCCAACACCAAACTATGACGAAGAAGAAGTTGAAGCGTTCTACATGGACTTGGAGAGATTCTACAGAGAAGACCATGCATTCTTCAAGGTCATCATTGGAGATTTAAGTGCCAAGATTGGACCAAGAAAATTGCCTGAAGAGCGTCACATTAGGACCCACGGATTAGGACGGAACGAACAGGGTGAGCGGCTATCTGAGTTTATCATGGCAATCAAGACCATCCATAGTAACTCGCAATTCCAGAAGCCCCACCAATAACGCTGGACGTGGGAGTCTCTCAGTGGAGGGTACCATTACGAAATAGACCACATCATAGTTAATAAAAGATATTGCCTAGCCGATGTCGCTGTTGCCACAAAATTCTACACGGGATCAGACTACCGTTTCCTTCGTGCTAGATTCTATTTCTCGCGGAGTGGAGAAAGCCGCAAAATTCAAAAACCGAATTCTCCGAACCACCACAAACTGGGACCTATTGAATTCAATAGTCGGCTGCTGGAAAGATGCCGTGGTCGATAGCATCGACTAGGAGTACAGTCGGCTCATTCAACATCTTAACGTTAGCGCTATCAAAGCTGAGAGGTCGAAAGTCACCAAGATACGTCTGTCTCCAGAAACTATTGAGCTGATACGCAAGCGTAGAATCGCGCGAGCTGCAGGCAATCGCTAACTAACGTCCGAACTTGCGAAACAATGCAAGCAGGCGATACAAGACCTTCAAGAGAGAAGAGCAGCAGTAACGGTTGAAGATGCAGAGGCAGGAAAAAGGGTTTGCAAAACCCACCGAAACTTCACCAATTACAAGATCAAGACATTTGTTCTTCGATGCCCAGATGGAACAGTTACATCTTCGAGATAGGCAATGGAGAAAATTGTTCATGAATACTACTCAGATCTCTTCGATAGCCACGTTCACCTCCCGTAATGTGAAATAAAGGAGGATGGATATGTTGTTTCACCGGTTCTACTTCCGAAATCCGAAAAACACTCCATTTCGTCGGTGAAAAATTGAACAGCTCCAGGTCCGGACAGGAAAAGATCTGAACATGTGAAGAACCTTCTGCCAAGCCTCATAAATACACTGGCTCTGCTATTAACACGTTAGCTATCTGAATGCAAGGACTCTACTCAATGGAAGACCAGCGACTAGGAGGACCGTGCTAGTATTCATTAAGGATGATCTCCACAACATCAGCATCTATCGCCCAATCTGCTTGCTGTCCGTCGTTTTCAAACTTTTCACTCGAGTCATTCTAAATAGGATTGAGAGAACACTAGACGAAGTGCAGCCATGTGAACAAGCAGGATTTCGAAAAGGATTTAGTACGATGGATCACATCCACACGATAACAAGACTCAATAAAGTATTGCGAGAGTTCAAGAGACCGCCCTGTCTCACTATCATCGATTTAAAGAACCCCTTTGACTCCGCAGTCATGAAAGCCCTTGATAGTCAGGGTGCCCTGCCCAATACAAAAAGATTCTTCGTGTGCTGGGCAAAATTTTCACAACTAAGATATCTCCATTCTACAAAGATATTAACACCGATATCAAAAGAGAGGGTAAGCAGGGCGATACCATCTCGCTAAAATTCACCGCCGCCCTCGAGAACGTCATGTGAACATCGGAATGGGATAACATGGCAGTGAAAATCGATGGTCGGTAGTTACATCATCTTCGCTTCGCTGACAATATCGTCCATATAACGCCAAACATCAGTCAAGCGTAGCGAATGCTTGCCGACTGTGATAAAGCCTATGGAAAGAATGGTCATCGACTAAATCTCACAAAAGCGATGTTCGTGAGGAATGAATCGGCACGTATGCCCCGTTCATGCTCAACGAAACTAATGTTTCCGAATGCTCCAGTTATGTCTATCTAGGTCGGGAAATTAACGTGATGAAAGGCTTAGCTACAGAGTTGAGTAGAAGGAAAGAGCGGCCTGGGGGCTTTCAAAAGAATCAAGGACGTAGTGAGGAAAACAAAGAACACTCGTTTTCGTGCCCACCTTTTCGACACAACGATACCTCTAGCGTTAATATATACTTCGGATATCTGGTCGCTGCCTAACCAGGATGAAGAACCACTCAGCCTTATTGAACGCGCAGTCGAGAGTACGGTACTTGGAGTATCCAGTGCCACGCAGGTAAAGGAAGAGACCCGAAGCTCTGAGCTTCGTCAACGATCACAAATCAAACATGCAGTTTTGTACGCCAACAATCGAAGATAAGGTGGGCCGGACACGTATTGCGTATGAATGAGAACCGACGGACAAGAGCCGTTAGTGATTGGATTCTTCGGGGTGTCAAACGCACTACAGGAAGACCATCGACGCTATGGTCAGAGTCTTTCACGAAAAGCCTAGAAGAAAGGCATGATGCTCTAGAAGCTCGTAGAGCGAGCAGAACAAGCTGGACTACTCTTGCACGAGACAGGGAAAAATGGAAGATTTACTGGCGCCCGCTCGAGTCACTCGACGATAGACGGGACTATAGGTGATGCAGGTGATTTTCGAAATTTACATTTGTCAAACCATGAAATGTGGCAATCTCAACAAGTAAATGATATCGTGTGTGGAGTAGCGGAATTAGTAGTGGAGGACTGACGTTAAGGGAAAGAGTACATCTATTCGAAAGACTTTTCCGACATTTCAAATGAATGAGGAGGACATGCTTGCTGTTACAAGGCTATCAGATCGTTCTGCGGTCTGAAATACGCTTCAGTGTGTACAAGAAGTGTTAGTATCAAATGCAGTCGTTGTTAATATTACTATTGCTTAGAAGGTTTCAATAGAGTTTTACTTACTGTTTCTTTCAGTTTTACTTACTTTTACTTTTATTTTTAGTTTTAGTTTGAGTCCTCCTCACACTTCTACGAAAATCTACGTAGAGATAATTCGTCCTAGGCAAGAATTAGAAGGTTCGTGTAAGGATTATTGGCTGTAATTAGGAAATCGAAGTTGTATTTGGGAATTGTAGCACATTTTGAGTAGGTAAAAATGATTTCTAAATTGCCCCCGCCGATTTTGATTGTAGACAAAAATTGCTAGATGTTGTTTTTGCCGTTGATGCAAGTTATTGCCATTAAGTTAAATGGTGTAGGAATACACATACGCTCATCGTACTTGAGTAAAAGGATAGAGGAAAAACCTCTCGGCGTTGATCAATCCCTGAGGGATGCGCCTTGCATTCGACTTCATTAAGTATCGTTGGAGGTGATTGAATGCATATATAGCCTTTACAGTGACACACGGTGGCCTACTGATGTAGCAAGCCAGTGTTGCTATCCTCCCAGGCCGGTCTGGTGGCAATTTGCCGACTCCGGAGGGATAGAAGGATTGGTGAGCCATGGGGCGGAAATCGATTCCACGTGTGTTGCATGGCGCCTCCGACCACTGTCCTACGCACGTCCTTCACCAAAAGGGAAGCAACTACAGGTTATTCTCACGACCGTCTGGATCCGTTGCTTTCGCTTTCGCATGCTAATGTTTTTTCATGGGCTGAAATGAACACTTAAGTAGGACGACTACTCATTTGGATAGTTGGATGGCCTGTCCTCACTGGCTGTGGGGGTTCAGCATAATTTGTGTTCTCCAGAGACTTGCCTGTTTAACCATTGCGGTTTGGTGGGCTATGGACCCCGGTATCGATCCCACGTCTCTGTTGCATAGCGCCTCTGACTACTGCGCTACACGCGCCATCGTACATATGCACATTGTGAGTGATATTTTTTCATGTCAACTGTTTTATTTGCTGACTACTATAATTTTGCAGGGCAAGGTGTGACATGGAATACAATCACAACGATGCTCAGATGTTCGCAAAACTTGAATCGCCGGCCAGATCGAAACACGATTATCCTTTCCGGTGAGTCGTGTATTACACACTGCACCACTGAGGCCTTCGGGTTGCATTCCTCTCAGCTAATTGATAAAGAGTGATAAAATTGCGTAGATTATTGGCAAGAACGACAAACCTTAGACCGGCCCCTGCCATTTTTTTAGACGATATCGGTTGCGAGTGGTTACTGGTCGCACTGGTAGGTAGAAAACACGGCTAAGAGAAAGGCTAAACAAGGGACCTGCATGGTGTGGTAGTGAGCACGTTAGCACCTGGGAAGGGTAATAACGGTGTGTTCGATCCTAACCGCAGACAAATAACTTGCAAATATCTCAGCATCATATTGGTTGTATTCCACATAACATAGGAGAAAGATTTTTTTCTTTGATTATTTCCTAGCAGTTTTCATTTGATTTGATGCCGAAACAGCATAAAAATCTGTTTTCAGATGAAACATGAAAAGGTTTCCAACCGTTCATCTAAAAAAGAAATCCTTTTAGAAAACTTTTTCATATGCACAATGATGCTGAGATGTTTGCAAAACACCGGACTATATGTGTCAGCAGTGGGATCGAACCCACTATTGTCCCATTCCGGAGCTAACGCGTTCACCACCAGACCATGTGGGTGCTCCGTTCCGGTGATTGACGCATGCAGTTGATTGCTGATAGTACCTGTAAAATGCGGTTGTGAGAAAGGAGAAATGGAGAACTCGCATTATGTGGTAATGAACACGTTAGCACCAACAAAGGGTAATAGCGGAGTGTTCGATTCCCACCACAGGCACCTGAGGTCCGAGTCCGGAGTTTTGCAAACATATCAGCACGACCAAGTGAAAGCTATTTGAAATGTTTACATTTCTTTAAATGTGTGGAAAATCCATGGTTTGGACTTCATGTTTAATGACGGAATACGGTCATAACGGAATTTTTATTTCCCTTCGCCCAAAAACCCTCCTACATCGGGGTTTCTTCAAGTAAAAAAGTCTGCATCACCCTGTGTTCCCGATTGGGGCAGTAGCGTGAGGACCCGAATTGCCGCGATCTGTATTCGAATGGATATCGCGTCTTTCATAGGACTGCTGTCTGTAACACTGCGATTGTGAACATGTCTGGACGCGAAAATGGAGGCAAAGGACAAATCAAAGGAGGCTCCAAGGGCCATTGTGAAGTGCTCGGGAACAGCATGCGAGGAATTACCAAGTAGGCTATTCATCGCCTCGTACGTCGTGCTGGAATGATGGGCATCTCAGGCCTGCATATGGTGAAATTCGGAAAGCACTGAGAGTTTCCCTCAACAATGTGATACTGGATGCCGTGATCTACCGTGTAAAGGCGAGGAGAGAGAGCGTGACGGCTGTAGACTATGCTCCGGAACGCCGTGGACTTACGCTGGGCTGTTTCGGAGAATAGTCAAGTCTATTCCGATCGATATACCTGGCACAAAGGCCCTCCTTAGGGTCACATAACATGCAAAGCGCGGTTTTGCAGCTTGATGAGATGAAGATTGTTGCTGAGCGTGTAACAACTATACAACACACACGCAGACACGTACACACATTTACACACATACACGAGGTAACACTTGTTATTACTGTCAACTAGGCGGCAAGAAGTACTTTGACCCGATGACACGTCTTGCAGCGCTGAAAATTTTTAACAAACAGGAGTACGTGTCTTTGCATCGTTCGGAGTACTCATAGGATATTTCGCCACAGAATCACGGTTTTTAGCGACCAGTCGGAGAGAAGAAGTTCACTGACGACTTTTTAGACTATGGAAAACCTATTTGCGTCAGGCAACTGGTAGACAAGCCTTCATTGCCTCTTTCTTAATCCATTTGACAAGCATTTACAGAAAAAAACCAGCCCTTGTTGACAATATCTCAAGAAATTCGAGTGCTTACGATCTATGAAGTTTACATCTACGTAAAAGATTCAGCACCTATATGCCCGAAATGTCATTGCTACTTAAAGGAACGACATTTGAGTCCAGCGTGTGTTTTCCGAACTCCGAAATCGCTTTCTCAATGGGTTTTCATAAACATCCGTGCTAGACCTGGTTCCCCTAGTTGTCTCGCCCATAATGATTCAATAAAGGCACCGTGAAAATCCTTCATTAAATCGTGAACAAAAAGCCACTGATCTGCAAGTTTTCATCAAAGAAAAATAAAAAAAACAAATCGGTTGGATTAAAGAAAGAATTATTAGCAGAATGATGGTCGCATACATAATACTAAACATATGATTCTTACTGCTCGCATTTGCAAATGTGTGGTGTTCTGTGTGAGGACTGTGCAGAACTGGGTAGCACGAAGGGGATTCATTATGTATTCGTATTCTATTCGATGACGAACACCGTGGATACGACTGAATGCAAGAACCAGGTACAGCTACAAGCAAGTTCGACAACGGAGCATTGAGAAGAACTCTGCAAACCATTTGTCACTGCTGAAAAAGATCGCTGTTTTCACCGTTTCTCTATCTCTAGAATTACTGGTTCTTGTGCTATCAAAGTGCAATGTTTGACAGATCGCAGCAAAACATCAACACAACCACTCATCTGAAAATGAACTTGCAAAACTCCAAATCCTCAGTTAAACTACATATGCAGCAAACTACGGACCGGCACCAATTTCCTGACCTCGGAGGGATGACAGGCTTGGTTGGACTGCAGCGGAACCAAGCTATAACCATGCTTATGATGACGGACATCACTAATACTGAGCTATCCGCTAAATTAAAAAAGAAACGTACACACAAACCATATCTGAATAACTTTCATCATGTGAATGTTTTGCAAGGAAATTCCTCAGGAATACAACAGCTCGATGACGAAAACCTCGATGTTCCCTCATAAACGCGTGAGGCTCCTGACATTACTAGAAACTTAGTCATTATGAATCGCTATAGTACTGAATTTTCACATCGCCTGCGACACGGACTGACTTCATTGCATGTGTGCCCAAAAACGGTTCACCCCGTTTTTTTCTCTTTTGAGAAAAAAGTGCCTACTTTCAAGGACTAGGGACAACGCTCATGTGTGAATTGTGGCACGAGAAGGGCTAAGAAGAAATGCTCATAATTTTATGAGGCGGCCAATTCTCCTTTTTGGGAAGGAAGTAGTACTAATCGATTCCAAATTAAGATATGGACATTCAAGAGATGCGCATGTTTAGACTATTGAGTAGACGACTAATCCGGCACTACATGGAACGAATGAGACACGTAACGAAGAAGACAGGTATAGATAAAACACCACCAACGTAGGTAAACCCTCTCAACTGTTTACCGCCTTGTCGTAGCTGGGAGGTGTTTCTGGGTGTCGGACTGCAATGTACAGCGGGGGATTCATCCCCTGGCAGGATCTCCCAAGCTGAAGAGTCCGGCATTTAAATCAGGAAGCCTAGCTAAGTAGACCAATACCAGAATCCACCATCGTCCCGGTATCAAAGTCGCGTGGTGGCAAATCTCCCTCTGATCCAGAAGGGCTGTGACTGCTTGTGGTGGTGAAGACTTGGGGCAGACTTTGGCAGGCCGACCTCGACTAAAACTAAATTTCCTTATTTATTTACTACATAGAACAATCTACTCACAATAGAAGTAAATAGGATTACATAGATGTAATGATCTACTTACCTACTAGGATACTTGATGGCCCGCCTTCACTGGTTTTGCGTTCGTCAGCATAAACTCCACTTTGTTTTGGAGTTTTGCCGGTTTAACCATTGTGGTTCTCAGAAGACCCGCAGTCAGCATAGGGAATGTCTGCCCCAGGACGCCAACACCACAGGCAGTCGCCGCTCTTATGGATCAGGGGAAATTTGCCACTATTCGATTGGTTTCATACCAAGAGTGGGGTGGATTCTGGTGAAGATTTATGGCATAGGAAAACGATCTCTCTAACCAATATAATTAATTTCGAAAGTGATAAAGCTCCATAAAAAACACAAATGTAAGAGAACAAAGTTTTAACACCTAAGTAATGTGAACATACTTGACTTCCTTGATTTCAGATCGAAGCGCACTCTGTGTGATGATGAAACTAAAGACAATTCTCCAACTTTCTGCTCTTTCGCCTCTTTTGACCGCCACTTAGAACATTAGCTTAGTAATGGTAGTACTTACTTGGACAACTAGACGGCCTGTTTTCAATGATTGCGCATACATCAGCATAATCCCCATTTTTTTTTGGAGTTCTGATGGTTTAGCTATTGAGATTCACTGGAGACACGAGATCAGCATAGCCAAAGCCTGCCCCAAGTCGTCAACACCACAAGCAGCCGCTGCCCTTGTGTATCAGGGGGAGATTCCCCACATGCGACTAGTCTGATGCCAAGACGGTGGTGGATCCTGGTATTGGTTTACTCTTACCTTGGCTTCCTTACCAAAAAATCGGACTCCTTCTCAGCTTAGAAGAATCTGCCGGAGAGGCGAGTACCCTCTTTGTACATCGCAGTCCGACATCCAGGAACACCTCCTAGCCATGAAAAGGCGGCAAACCGATGGGAGGATTAGTGGTAACACATAAGTAATAATGTATAATGTATTTTTATATATATATATATATATATATATCAAAACAATGGTGCACACGAATTCAACGCATAGGAAAATAAGAAGACGACAATCTCCCCAGTAAGACAAAAATAGCTCTACTTTGAAAACGCATATGATATTCCAACCTTTTCTTTCAGTTTTAATTAAACGATGGTTGTTCGCAGGTTTAATAGCAAGGGTGAACTTCACAAAATCAAAATACTGTAAGCCTACATTGGAATCACTCTCAAAGATTTACAGACTCGCCGTGTCTGGGAGGTGTTCCTGGGTACTGGACTGCGCTGTACAGCAGAGCGATTTATCACCCGGCATGGTCTCCCAAGTTGAGAAGGTGCCCGTCGTTTTCATCACGAAGCCTAGCTAAGAGTAAATCAATACCTAGTTCCACCGCCCACCTGGTATGAAGCTGTTAGCATGGCTGCAAACCTCACTTTGATCCACAATGGCATCGACTACCTATGGTGGTGACGACCTGGGGCAGAGTTTTGGCTTGACTGATCTCGGGAATCCAGTTAACCACAGTGGCTAAACCAACAAAACTGCGACAGAAGTGGAAATCATGCTAGGGCCCGCACAATCAGTGAAGACGGGCCATCCAAGTATCAAGTAAGTATATACACTGGGATGGAAAGCAGCAACTGCATAGAAATGAAATAATGCTAGTTAACGAAAGGCGAAAAAAAAAAACCACAAAATCCTCCATACTATAACTACTACACTAATTAGTAAAGTAAAAGTGAACAGAATAGAACGAACCTTACACTTCTCGCATCCAGAATCTCCAGGACAATATGAAAATTTCGAATGCTCATCATTCACTTGCCCACGCTGCAATGGAGATGCCATGAGAATCCACAGAACATAAGAAGTCTTCCAGTGGACCTTAGGAAAAGTCTTACAGAATCGTAGGGCTGTTCCCCTTGTTTCCTTGTAACAAAAAAACACGAGGATGTTTTTACAGCGTTTGAGAAGTGACGTTTCTGCGGTTTCATCTTTTCCAACGCCTGGTAGGTCAAACTGACTCAGTCCGCTCAGCCGAAAGCTTTCAAAACCTCAGCAGATTAAAACGTAAGTTTTCATTCGCGTAGTAAACAGCTTCTTTTGAACGCTCATCGTTCTCTAGATTGAAAGGTGGTCTATTCCATTCACCTGCTTTCCAACCGGATTCGCCTACTAGAGACAACGTGACCTGGATTATTTTCATAGGCCTTTACGGCTAAAAGTTAGAATCCACAAAGCATATGAAGAGAAATACAGAGTTCAATACACTCATCGATCGACATAAATATGAATCAACAGAACCACTATACAGAATACGATCCGATGATCAAAGCTCGGTAGAGCACCAGTTCATTTCTCGCGCCGCTGACGAAAGCTGTCCCAATCGATATTGCCGCGAACGTCATAGGTTTCTTTTCTGTCCTCCAACTTTTACTTGTTTATGTTTTTATTCTTTTTTGATCGAATCGAAAAGCGGGAAAAATTTTAAGCATGTGGACTGTGTTACTTGATTATTATTTAGTTATCGTGCCGTATTTTACAATGGCCAGGCATTTTGAATAACTGTCTTCTTGGTGACCGTGCAAACACTCCAGTGACGGAATCGGCGGCGAAATACGAGAGAGACGCTTTGACCCAACTTGAAAAGCTGATGGAGGACATGGAATTTCATCAGGGAAAGTCTCGTGCAACAAACCGATCTTCAGAACGCTGTGTATGGCTTCATTTAAATTCGCCAGATTGAAATAGGTATAGTCACATTCCCATCCCCCTTATTTGTTGTCTATTTTTGGAGTGTTCAGGAATCAATAAAGAACGTTACTTGGATAAGTACTCGGAGGACAAACGATCCACAGTTGGATGTCGGTGGAGTGAGAATGAAAAACGTTGATGCAAAACTCCGGTACCTCCTTAGCGATTATCCATTCTTGGTGGGTGGGAAAGGCTTATCGTGACGAGACGGAACAGGTGCGTATATGTTTCTTAGTGCTGTTCCTTTTGATTTGTTTTTGCTTCTATTTAATCTAGTTATTTCTGTTAGTTCTATTCATTCAGAATAATTGCACGTTGTAGATCTAACTAGTTTTTGTACTCAAAGAGTCCCTTATCATGCAGCTGTGATTTGATCGACCGGTCGACACCTTATTCCTCTAGCGTTCTTTCAGCTCCACGTACAGCCACCTTGACCAAGTCATTTAAAATTGGATGGTTACAACGAAAGAAGACGGCGACCTGTTAAGAGGAATTGAAACTGAGACGATTACTTGGCAGCTCATGCAGCAATGCTAATGGCTGTGGATATTCCAAAGAAGCTTGTGCATGTGGGAATTTAGGAGCGAATGGTACGGACTTCTATGGAAATAATGTAGAATTGCTCTTAGATTTTATCCACATTTTCTGTACCAAATGTGAACAAAGCAAAAGTAGATTGAGCTCTTGTTCGGTGCTTCGGATCTGTACTCTGGAATGGCGTCGAGGCAGGTGCCCATGTATATTCTTCGTTTTTAAATAAAGTATTATCTGCTTCTTTATTTTTGTAATAACCATGATCACTGCGCTGCTCCGTCGATTGAATCGATCGTCGATCGTCGATTGAGTTACTCCGGTTTTACCCTCTCTACGATGGCATTGATCTTGTAAGCTTTTCGTTTTCCGTACTGTCATATTATACATTTCCTCATAAGCGCTTCATCGTAGAAGGAGGCAAAAATTTTATCTTCTTTCACAGCTTTGTTTTCTTAAAAATCTGCTTACAAAAATGAAGAGGTTTTTTTTCGAAAGTAAGAGTGCGAATACTATGCGTCGCAGAATTGCAAACACCAATGAAAAATGCCATGTTGTGATAGATAGAATACTATTCTCGTGACTACATTTAGCATTTAAAAACGACTCATAATCAACGAATATGTTGGATTGCAGAGAAAATTTTATGCTTTGCTTATTGAAATTACATTCAGCTGTCATCTTTGTTGTCCGGGCTTCCACTGCTTACTTACTTACTTGGATCCTTGATCGGTCCGTCTTCACGAGCTGTGCGGACTCTAGCAAATATGCCATTCTGATAAGTGCCATTCTGATATATGCCATTCTAATAAGACTATTCGTTTAATATGTATGCCTTTCTCATCCCAATTGAGTGACTTCATTATTCACTTCAGTGCGGCACTGCACAGCTTCGACGATGTTGTGTCACCCTGTCGAACTCGTTTTCCTATGGGTATGGTAAGAGGTCAGTGGAAAAGCTGTATTTTCGTAGAGCAGCTCCGATAACAGTCGGACAGAGCTCTCATGTAGGACCGTTCCTCTTCTTGCTGGACGAGCGCTGATAGGATTGCATTCGTTTCGAAACTGTGAAACGCTTTTTCATACTCGACAAAGGTTAGGGCTAAAGGCAAGTAGTATTCCCGACAGACTTCGATGACCCTGGACACGGTTTAGATGTGGTCCATGCAGCAAAATCTTTTCGAAATCCTGATTGTTCGATTAGTTGTCCCTCATCCAATGTCCTTGATATGCGCGAGAGAATAATCTTCGTGAAGAGCTTGTAGATTACACTTAACAAGCACGTGGGACGAAAATCTCTTCCGTCTACTTTATTGGGCACGACGTTCGTGTCCTTCACTGGTCTGAGATTTTTTCCTTTTAAAAGTGGCCTGTCATATAATTTACGTAGAGTACATGTAAATTGTGGCTTGCAGCTCTAAGGAAATCGGCGGTGTCATTGTCTGGTCCTGGAGCTGTGCCTCTTTTCATGCTTTCTATCGCAACTCGAACCTTTGAGAGAAGAATTCCAGGTGGTTTTTCTCCATCGGGGATATTAAGGTCCAGGACGGGAGCTGTGGAACGGAAAAGGTTAATGTAGAACGTTTCCGCTAATAATTAAATATCATGGCGAAAGGTTTTGACTATCCCATCTTCGTTCATCAAGGCTGACAGCGGAACATTGTAATCACACAAGTCCCGACTGCATTTTTTCTGACTGCTTCTCCTGTCTGCTGCTTCTAGCAGTTTCTTCCGCTTTTACCGTTGCACATCTTCCTGTGAAGCTCTTCTGCTGTTGCACGTATTGCTAGCCATGTTCACCGTGTTGCAGTAGGATCAATATTCAGTTTCCTTCTCATTTCGAGCAACTCCTTAGAAGTGATTGAGATGCAGTCCGATCTTCTTGCTTGAGGAACTGAGGCGAATTGGGCACAACTTTTCAGTTTTTCGACAGGCAGCGCGCAGTCTTCTGTGGGGTCTTCTTTAATCTGCCTGTCACGTTTGAACAGGACTTTATTCAGAATGTTTTCGTCGTATACAGCTAGGCTTTAGCCTCGTAGTCGATGTGGAGAGGGAGATTCTTCTCCAGCTTGCGGCTGAATCGAATCTTCGCGAGAAGAAGGCGTTGATCGGAACCAATACAGAATGACGAGACTAACGATGTGTCAAGTAGGCACCATCTTCTGTTTGTCAGAATATGGTCGATCCCTGCATAAGGTTTGCCGTTGGGAGACTCTCATGTCCAGCGGCGACTTTCTGTCTTTTGGAAAAACGAGTTTCCATGGAAGAGGCGTGCTGCGGACTGGAGGCGTGCAAGTCAGTTCCCATTCTCATTTCTTCCTCCTAATCCGAAATTTTCGATCCTGTATTCGCTGTCGTTGGCCTCTCCTATTCTGGCGTTGAAGTCTCCGACAACAAATTTATGATATGCTTTATTATTGCGGATGACTTCCTCCAACTGATAGTAGAACGCATTTAATTCGTACTCGTGGGCTGCGTCAGTCGGTGAGTAGCAGTTGATGATACTGCTCTTATGACGCCACAGTTGAAGACGTAGAACGGCTATGCGATGGGAAAGCATCTCGTTTGAGTTGACAAGATGGACAACGGACGTGTGGACGACGAAGCCTACGCCGCTGACATTTCGTGACGGGACCTTTTCTCCACGGATCACAATCGTCTCGTTGTTTACTTGGCGTATGTCGCTGTTCTTGATTTTCTTTTCTTGTAGTGCAAGCGGTTACATGAAATTTACTGGGACCTGCGGCTACAAGAAGAGCGTGAAAATCGGCGCATATGGAGAGTGTTCTGGCACTATACGCACATAATAAGAAACAATCTCCGTGGCGTGTCGTAGGTGTGTTCGTCAGATCCTGTTCCACTGACATCCTGTGTATCCCGAGTTTTTCTGGCCTCTTACCTTACGTCACTGGTCGTCTCACCGCCTGACTTAATAGACGGGAGCACTCAGTGTGCGAGGTACTGAAGCTGGCCTATTGCTGTTCGTGCAACTTGGTTCTTCCTGGAATCCTGACGTAACCTTGCAAGGGCGTCTCCATGTCTTCACCACGATGTGGATCAGAGAGAGGTGTGCTTTCGACGACGAATTCTTCCCTCGGTCTTCCTACTAGTTGGTTCGGAGAGATGTTGAAACAGAACTCAAAAACGAAAGTAGGAACGTAAAAGTAACCGACCGCTCAAGGACGATGTAGAAGCCGAATTTCGGGCTCCCGTTAATCATTAATTAACTCGAGAGGACCCATTATATCTTTCATTCCACCCTGTCGCTTGTAAGTGTAACTCAACTTGTTCTGCTGGCTCTGGAAACCCTTGAAGCATCTTTATTTTAGGGTTTTCGTCATTAACTCAGATGTTCCGTTCAGTGGTCTTCCAATCACACGTTTAACGCTCGCAGAAATCCAGCAGCTATCGGCTCTCGTCCAGCAGTCGTGGTTCATACGCTGCGTGTCCAGTCTACCTTATTTTTCATAGTTCATTGTGTACAACGGCGTCTTCGATTTTTGATCGTTGTAGGTCAAAGCTTCGGACCACCTCTCTTGCCTGCTTGACACACAATACTCCTGATATCGTCCTTTCGATGCGCTTTCAAAAACGCCGAGTCTTTCATTATGCGTGTGCAGCGACCAGTGTTCTGACCTATATGTTAAGGCAGGAAGAATCGTGAAGTCGAAAGGTTACGAAGTCAGATGTTCTTTGCTCTCTCTCTTCGCCGCATACCCATTGCTCTTGAATGCTCCGCAAGTCGCTTACTTCCTCCTAATCAACTCATAGCTGAAGAATCCGGAAACATTCGTTGTATTGAGCGTCAATGGACCATGAAAACCCTATGCGTGTTTTTAGAAACGCTGCTCTTGTGAGATTTAACCGAAACCCATTCTTTCCTTTATTATAGTTGGCAAGCATTCGTTTAACCTGGCTTATGTTTGGCGCTATAAAGGCGATTTCGGCAGAGCGAATATGGTATCATTGACGCCTATGCTTTTCTCTTCCACATTGTCCGATTCCAATGCTCCCATGACGTTCCTCAGGAAGACGATAAATAATTTTGGCGAGATGGTATGGCTTTTCCAACCCTTTTTTGCATCAGTGTTAATATGGTTATAGAATGGTGATATTTTGGTTATGAAGCTGACATATGGATCACGAAAGGAAGCTCTATGTACCGAATAGAAATGCCCTTGTTTTGAGAGATACCATGTGCTTCTATCTCAGCTGAGTCATAAAGCCTTCTTTGAATCAATGCAAGTGAGACAGTACGGTCATTTGTACTCTTGCGATATTTGAATTAATTTCGTTATTGTGTTCATGTGATCCATCGTACCCCAATCCTTTGCGAAAACCTGCTTGCTCACATGCGTGTCATTCGCCCATCGCTTTGCAAATCCTGTTTATAATGTCTTGACTTAAAAGTTTTGGAGAGCAAGCAGAGGGGGCGGTAGTTGTGGAGGTTACCCATTTTGAATAATAATACGATTTTGCTAGTCTTCTATTGACTGTAACCTTAGTTTCTGATAGGTGACGAGGTAACGTGGAACTTTGATGTTTATGAGAACTGATGGATGGTTCTTTAGGCATTCAGGTCTTATCCTGTCCGCACGTGGTGTTGCTCGATTCCTCATCGGCGAAATGGCATGTCGGATTTTCCTCAGAGACTTCGTTTTTCTTTGGATTTAACGACTTTTTTCTTTTTGTTAGAATTGGAATCTTGTATGAAAGAGCGGTTTTATAGTTCTTAATGCAATTTTGGGACAATATCATTATCGGCTACGCAAACGTCGCAATGATGTGACCTAGTGACCCCTTCTTACTTGTAGTACAGTCGTTCGAAGACTCCCACGTCCATCGTTAAGAATGGTGCTTCTGGAACAGCGACTTATTCAATGGTCTTGATTGACATAATAAATTATGACAGCCGTTCACTCTGCTCGTTCCTTTCTAATCCATAGGATTCAACGTGACGTATTTCAGACGCTCTTCTGGTTCCAGTCGTAGCGTGAAAATCTCCAGTGATGACCTTAAGGCATGTACAGTTTTCTCCGTAGAAGCTCACTAACTTCATGCTCAGCGCTTCGGCTTTACCTTCTTTATAGCTTGACGTCGATGGTAGATGAAAATTCAGGAAGCCTATGTATATTCAATTTTTTTCAATTGTGAAAGTCTTATTTAGAAAGGTTAGGCACTTCAGGATTGCGCTGAGCCTATAGCAACCTTACTGTGCTCGACATACCGTACACTGCCAGAAATCTTTCCGGGTCAAGGGCCTGGTTATTATACTGTGTTTGGTGCTTGATACACAGGTGCAGTTTGCCGAGTTCCGAACGTGCAGACTAGATGCAATCACGAATAGCTTGTCAGTTTTTTCCAAAATAGGCGAAAAGCCTATTTGTTTGAGGCTACCTACCCCTATCTGCCTTTCATATAGTACTCTGGCAACTGAATGCAAGGTAGTGGCCAAATTGACTAGTATAGCATTAACAACAACACACCCACATAGGAACACATGATTGCGTGCAGAGGGTATATACCAAATCGGCGCATCGGAACGAATAAGTTCATTCTGTGGATTCACCGTCACCTCAGGGAAGCATGAGATCGTTTTTGCCCTGTTTTCAACCACTATCCACCGCTTGAGGACGCTCCACTGTATTTTCTACGGTGTTGTGTTTCTACGCGAATTGAGCCTTCTAGGGTACTTGTTGTTCGTCGCAAAGGGCGTCTGTAGTAACTCACGATGCTGCCGTTGTTGAGGCTCTACCTATAGAGGTTATTTTGTTAAAGGCCACATTCTACGTGCAATAAGGACCTTAAATTAACATATAAAACAGTGGGAAAGTAATTGCTTCGAAAAAGAAAACATCGTCAACCTCACTTTGTCTCTTTACTCAAATCGCCTTATTGAACTGCGCTGGCAGAAGAAAAAACGAACTGTTTTGGAGAATGCAAATACAAATCAGCATATAAGTCAGTGTAGTTTAAATCACAAATACTAAATGACATTAATCAATTTGGTCCGCTACTTCAGAAAAACTTATAGAAAGGCAAAAATGGTTGTCGTGGTAGGCAACGTCTTCGTACTGTCGCTGCCATTTTTTATGTTCCCATTTTGAGCCAATAGCTGTGCTGAAAGACGATAGAAACCCAAAAATTGTTGAAGGTTTCCTGTTTCAATAACATCACTTCGTTCTGATCTTCTTGCGCTGTTGTCCGTTCTTTCATCAAATTTTACTTCTTGTTTTTTTTTTTTTGAAGACTTATCTACTTTTCTTGCTGTTTCCAATGAGTTACTCTTCTTTTCGATAAAATCAGAGCTAGCATTAAAATTCGAGCACTATTTATCCCCACATGCATTTCTTCCTCATTATAGTGAGCCGTTCATTAAATACGCCACGACTTCTTCAGTGATGTTGCTATTCCTGAACGTTTCCTTAATTGCGTATACCATCATTTAGAATGTGCATCCTCTACTGTTGCATAATTTGAAGAGTTCACTTCCCCACTTTCCACACCTGTGCTTCTTTCGCAGCATCCATTGAATTTCACTCTGCCTCACACCCTTCCCCTCTCGCTTCCCATCTCTCTCCTACTTTATCTATCTCCCTTTCTCCCTCCTTCCCGCTCTGCCCCTCTCTCCCTCGCCTCTTCCCTCCTTCGCTCCCTCTCTCTCTCTATTCGTCCTCTCTTTCTTCCTAAACAGTACGAAAGAATCATCAATGCACACGTTTCTGCAAAGGCTCATAGTTTAACATTAAACAAGTTGGATCAAGGGCATAGTCTTATTCCCTTAGACAATTTGTCCACTTCATCACAGTTTTCACTGTCGCCGAAATTCTAGTAAATTAACAGCCGGGAAAATTTTTCACTTAGCAGCTAAGCAGAGACCGACAGATATCTTAGTCATGATGGTTATCTTGGTCACGCTAATGCTTGTGAGTTTTCATGACCTCCTCTACTCCATTCTTTATCGGTTAATTTCTCCCATAACCATATCCTTCGAAAAACGACAAACCGTTGCAATGCGTTGTTGGCCTAATGTCTACATACTTCTATGTTTTTGTAATCGTTCTGTATGAATAGGCGATCATGGATGAGTTCATCTTCTTCCCACAAAATTATACGCAGTGAGAGAACATTGAAAGAACCCAAGTTTTGTAGCAAGCGAGTGCTTCGTATACTGTGCATTTGCATCTTCTGGAATGCTGTTTGTCCAACTGCACAGTCACAATCCGGCGTCGGTTATTTTTATACTATATTAAACATTGACAGCACGCTTATTAGAGTGGCAAGCTCTGAATTTTCCCTTTCCCTTTCTAGTTATCATGATGAGTTAT
>MQTX01000189.1:176291-196277 GCA_009735665.1 Angiostrongylus cantonensis | reverse complement strand
ATATATATATATATGGGTTGGGAAAGCAGCACAATGGTCAATGATGTACTAACTCAGGAAGCGAGGTCCTTGTTTGACCCCCATCAACGCTGTGAATGCCTTCGCTCTGCTATCTCCAGGAATGCAAAAGGAATCGACTCGAAAACCATTTTGCGACATTTATGAAGAAGTCGAAATCTTCAAGCAGCAGTTGGAACAATACCCGAGGTGTTAGAGGTGCTTTGTGGACGATAGTTGCCAGAAGAAAGGAATCGAATGCAAGAAGTGCTGAGATCTCCACAGTAGATTTATCGCGGTCATACAAAACATAGAATAATATAAAGAAATATGTATTGCATCGGCCAAGGAATCGTAATTGTTGTCTAGCGGATTTTGTAGTGTCCGCTTCTCTTCTTGGTCTATCATGTGGGCACCTATTTATGGCTACGCCAGTAGAAGCTCGAAACCTAGTTAATTTAACTTTCATCTCAATAAAGCAGAAAGAAAACCACAATGCTAACTTTTATTTGCTGCTTTCTGCAATTTTTCATGGCAAATCAACCAGTGTGGTGCTAAGACATTTGCAGAACTCCGGCGGCAGGTGTCTGCGGTTTGGAACCAACGCTCTATTTACTCTTTCCGGGAGCTAACGCGTTCACCACTACACCATGTGGGTCCTTTGTTTCGCCTATCTCTCGGCTACTTCTATTGATCGGCGGCATCAGCAATAACCCGTTAACGGGACTGATCTAGGAAGCCCAAAACGACAACGAACAGGAAGCTAGTTTTGATACAAACAAAACGAACGACCCGCATGATGTGGTGGTAAACGCGTTGGCTCCTGGTAACGGCAATATAGCAACGTGTTCGATCCCCACTGCGGGCACCTGCCGTTCTGAGTTTTGCAAATATCGCAGCACCACTGTGGGTGATTTCCCATAACACCCTGCGGTGAAAATTCTAAAAGGCAGTAAATAAAAATGTTAACATTGTGATGTCGACTACAGCCTCAGCTTAACGGGGTTCAATGCTGACTAAACACAAATTTAGCACTTGAAATAACATTTAAACAAAACAGGAAGAAGGTCAAAAAGTAGCCAGTGAAGGGGTTGTCCTAGATGTACCGGCCGCCGACGCCGGGGTAGTGCCAAAGTTGTTTCTCATATTCTTTTGTGACTCCCTAATCATCTTTTTTAGGCAGTCAGAAATTTTTCACTGGTACTCAAATAACTTGATTGGAGAACTTAACGTTACATACATGGCATCCTAAATCGAAATATAAATAACCCACATAAAATGTGGTTGATTCAAAAAAGGCAATGTGCATCGGGGTTTTGCGCGGTCACAATTTTCAAGTTCTGCTATGAAATTTGAGGAGTTAGTTATTGCCTTTCCTAATGAATCGCCAACTTTATGAGGTTTTGGTTTTATAAGGAAATTATAATTATGGATAGATAGTTCCCAGGTTCGACTTTCTATTAACCTCGGCATTGGAATATTGATGCGTAGTTTTCTTGTTCGGCAATAGCGAGGTTGTTATACAGCATACATTTACTTCCATAGAAAAACACACAATACAATACAACACAACAATAGCTGACGTTTCGGTAGTATCGCCTTCTTCAGAGCCTGGAAGGGTATACTGATATACAATTTATTGGGCCAAACACTTCGATAACGCAAAAAGAAGAGAAACTTCATGGCAATTAGATGATCAACAGCTTCTTGAAAAACTCAGCGCTTTTTACTTGACTTCCAATGAGGAAGGTAAGAACAGCTGATAGTCGCATATGGTTGATGACTGCGCCACCCCACATCAGAAATGGATCCAAAGATACGGGGCCAGGTCGCGCTTGACCTCTGGGCGTTCCTCCCTGCTATTCATTGCGGGATTTTTGGCATTTATCCAAAAGCCTCTAGGAGTTTGCGCGTTGGTGGCTTAGTTTCGTGTGCGAGGATATTGACTTTAACTTCAGAATCGTTTCCGGTATGCTTTTGTATCCTATGCGTGCCTAGTGCGGTACTTTGGCTTTCTTTTTGTTTGCCATGTAGGTGTTCTTTTATGCGGATACACAAGGGTCCGCCCGTTTCGCCAATATATTCATCTCCGCAATCCTTGCAAGAGATCAGGTATATCGTGCCTGAACTCATGTAATCACCATCCCTGCCGGAAGGCAAATTACGCAGTTTGCTGTTTCACATAGACGGTCATACAAGCGGTTACGAACTAATTGACGACGAAGAGTATTCGATGGTATTTCAATTATTTTCAATTAACTAAGACAGTTAATCTTCAATGACAATTCTAATCAATTTTCAATTAACTAAGACACCGACGCGCAAACTCCTAGAGGCTTTTTGGATAAATGCCAAAAATCCGGCAATGAATAGCAGGGAAGAATGCCCAGAGGTTACACGCGACCTGGCCCCGTATCTTTGGATCAATTTCTGATGTGTGGTGGCGCAGTTATCAACCATATGCGACTATAATCAGCTGTTCTAACCTTCCCCATTGGAAGTCATGTAAGAAAGCGGTAAGTTTTTCGAGAAGCTGTTGATCATGGAATTTCCATGAAGTTTTTCGTCTTACTGTAAGTGTTATTGAAGTGTTTGGCCTAATAAATTGTATATCACTATTCCCTTCCGAGCTCTGAAGAAGGCGATTCTGCCGAAACGTCAGCTACTGTTGTATTGTATTGTATTGTGTTTTTCTGTGGAAGTAAATGTATGCTGTATAACAACCTCGCGATTGCTGAACACATTCCAAAGGCATGTGGCGCATTGGTAAGAGTAAACAGTTTGAATTTTTGCTGTCCCCAGCCTTAAAGAAAACGAAAAAATCTAGTTATTGAGAGTCAGTCTAATCCTCATATTTCCCACCTATTCGCCAGAAAGTAAAACCTTTAATGGTTCTTCTTCCTGCGACTATGTTCGCCTGGTAGGCAGTCTCCATTCCTATCGTTGTGGTGAGCTGCGTAATGTTATTCTACAGAGTGTTGGCTCAACTATTGATTTCGTGTGGAAGAGGAACCTACTATGTTGTGCCATTACAGAAAATTCAATGACTTTTATTTTGAGAAAACCTTAACAATTAATGCCTGTCTTAGAACCAAATTAAGAAGCTCTCGGTACTTCACGGAAGAAAACCTTAAGTGACGTGCATCCGTAAACTAACAGTGCTTCAATGATTGGTAGATGATGACAATGGCTGTGTCAAATTGATCCCTTATTCGTTAAGTACATATGGGGCTGTTTTCATGAAAAGCTGTGCGAATATCTGGAGATTCTGCTCTCCATAGATCCAGCATATCCTCAACTTTTTTCCAGAAATTATTCGAGGTTCCCGAAAAACAACATCTTCCACGCATGTAAAAATCAATTTGACCAGTAATTGGTTACTTTCTTCTTCATTTTTGCTCACTGTGATAAAACATATTTATCGTATGGAATGAATGGATACAAAGAAAAATGATGACATATACTTTTTTATGTTGTGAAACCGACGACCATAGGCAGACAGCACCGTTGAGGTGATCGAGTTTCTCATCAAACAGAGCAGTCCTTAATGTTCCAACAGCAAGAATCAACGAGTAGAAAAACTAAGAGGATGTGAAAGGCACAGTAATTAGTAACTCATTCATTTTAAAGACAAATTACAGAGCGAAAAGTGCAAGAGGAGAGAGATCATTCTGGTAGGAAGTAAGGCAAATAGGCCATTATGAGATGATTTCACTTCACAGCTAGTATGATCAAAAACAAGACGCCGATTAGATCGTGAAGCCAGAATAAACAAAGAATCGCATTCTACGTGTTAACATCGATACTGCTTTTTTTTAGTCACATTTCTTATCAGCTAGAAATAAGGGCCTACCACATTATTATCCAGACAGAATTTATTCATCGTTAATTTCCTTCCAGCGATGCAGATTATGCGTTTAAATCCTGAAACAATCAAATCGCATATAAGTTATAAGGCAAGATTGAACCCAACTGTTTAAAAAAGGAGTGCTCGTTTACATGGTAATGAGGGTTTTTTTTTAGAAATTGTCGGTATTTCGTAGTTGATAGCAAAACAGATTAGCATCATTCTAAATCACAATTTAAATAATCAGCTATGCATGAGCTTTTTTCGCTTCTTTAATTTAGTATAATGGGTTTCGTATAGTGCTAAATAGCAGCTCACTTCCTGTCTCAAGCGTTTATAGAAAGAATATTGAAAGCACTTCTGCATTAGAACGGATTTCTATAAACATTTCTATGAATCAGTTGTCGATAGTCTAAATAAAGGATAAAGTATAAAGCTCTCGGCGTTGATCAATCCCCGAGGGATGCGCCATGCATTCGACTTCACTAAGTATCGTTGAAGGTGATTGAATGCATATCTGGCCTTTACAATGACTCGCGGTGGCCTGCCGATGTATCGAGCCAGTGCTGCTATCCTCCCAGACAAGTCTGGTACCAATTTCCCGCCCCCGGATGGATAGAAGGCTTGGCGGGCCATGGGCGCAGGGATCGATTCCACGTGCGTGTCGCAGAGGCGCCTCCAACCATTGCGCCACAGGCGCCCTCGATGGTTTAAATACTATGAAATACTAATTTGAAGTCTATTAAGACGTCGAAACGTTAGCCGATAATAAATGTTATTATCAACCTCGTGTAAGCTCATCAAACAAAGAATATCTATTATTTCACTTCTCTTTCTACAACAGTCTTCTCAGTATTGAAGATCTAACAATTAATGGCTTCCGTTCGATGACAACGTAGTTCCATCGAGATCTCTAACTAATTGATTTGTATCACGTATAGAAAATATTTATTTAGGGCGCGTGTGGCGCAGTGGTTGGAGAGACCGCTGCGACACACACACGTGGAATCGATCCACGTGCCCATGGCCCACCACGCCTTCCATCCCTCCGGGGCCGGCAAATTGGTACCAGGCTTATCTGGGAGGATAGCAGCACTTGCTCGATACATCGGCAGGACACGTGGAGTCATTGTAAAGGCCAGATATGCATTCAGTCACCTCTAACGATACTTAATGAAGTCGAATGCATGGCGCATCCCTTAGAGACTGATCAACGCCGAGAGCTTCTTTTTGTAGAAAATATTTATAAATCTTGTTTCGTTTAAAGGTCTTCAGAATGGGCATCTGCTTGTCCATGTAGATCGGAGGAATTTTTGCTGCATTGGGCCAAAGACTCCTCCGATATAATAGTACTCTCATTACCAGTCTGTTTACCGATCGAGAATGATGTGGCACATTGAATAGATTTCTTGAGATAACAGAACAAACATGTAACTGCAAAAATACACGAAGTACTTAAGTTTTGCTTTCCCTTTCGAGAACCTAATGATTTGCGGACATATACGGTTGACCACCGACCCGATGGTCAGAGTTCTTCACGAAAAGCCTAGAAGAAAGATATGATGCTCGACGAGTCCCTAAAGCGAGGAGAACCCATTGGGCTACTCTTGCCCGCGATAGGGAAAAATGGAGGATTTAGTGGCGCCCGCTCGAGTCACTCGACGATCAACGAGTCTACAGGTGATACAGGTGACAGGTGATACGGTTTGTCTCCAAAGTTAATCCAGCAACATAATTTGAAAGCTTGACGATTTCGGAACTGCTATTTCGCTGCTGATCGTGAATCGAATAAATCGATAACTTGCAACTGTGAGGAATAAGAGTAGTCTATAGTTGAATAGTTCACTATTTTCTTCGCTACCAAATACTTTCGGTTGTTATAATTATTGGCGTTGGAATATCGCACATCGAAATGCGACCACTCGGCACCTCTCCTCGACAGAAGCACTGCAACATATACGCTTAACTGAAGAAAGGCGAGTCGAGCAAATCGTATTGTGTTCAGTACTTGGAGGATCACCTCTGGAACCGAATAATGGGTGATTCAACCTCGCGATTGCTGAGAGATAAGACGACGAATTCATAATTCAATGCCGAGGTGAATAGATTACTTTTTTTTCATGTGCTCCAACTATAAAGCCGGCACAACCAGTGATGACGGTCAACCAAATGTCCAAGTAAGCAAGTAAAGTGTAATTAAATACTGCAGCAGCCACGCAGGGGTCACAAAGCCATAAGAGAGACGATTTTCAAATTACGATCAGCATTCTCGCACAAGAATCTAAAACATCTGAGCGTAGAACTCTTCAAGCGATTTCGATAAATTCGAAAAACCCAAACATGAACGTGCGGGGGAGTGTCTTGTAACTACGCGTGATCCCGCGTCACAACCCAGGCTAATTTTTTGTTACCTGTTCCGAGCACATTGCTAACTTTGTGCCGCCACTTTGCGTTAAATAATAGAAGATTCAAATATAACAAAATGGTGAGCATTTAAGAGAAGTTTACTATACGAATAAAAGATTGTGTATCAAGCTTCTTCTGCTGAGGATATGACTGTCTGAGTAAGTGTTTGACTGAGTAAACTGAATGTCAATTTAACCCTTCTAGGCTCCAAGGGGCGAAAGAGCTGAAACGTTAGCCATTATTGCATTGAATAAATCTCGTAGTTAACAACGCTGTGTCTTCTCGTCAAGAAAATGTTGAATTACATGACCAATACCGAGGTTAACAAATAGCCTATGGAGGAGAGGGGTTCCATATTGTCATTTTTTTTTCGCAAAGCTATATTTAAAAGATGGTATCTTGCTTAACAGTGCAATATTAATATTCATCTAATAATCTAAAAAATGCAAGCTACTTTTTTTCATCACGGTTAGCCTTGTTGACTAATTTTTCGGTGAGACTTTAGAGGTTCATGCTCCGATAACATGAGCATTCATGACTGCAGTGAAAAGAAACGGAATACTCCATACCTTCTTTGAAACTAGTCGACATCAAAGCGTATAAAATAGGGTTTAAACAGGAATTTGTATACGCAAGCACCTAGAAATGTACATAGTTCATTGAAGTGCTATATGTTGCACTGAACAGCATGAAGTTAAATTAAGACTCATTATCAAAATATTCTGGTTACCTTGGTTCTTAGAAATTTCACAACTTCAGTTAAATAAAAAAGGTGAAAAATAAAAGTCTATGGTTACCAAACAGAGTCTTTTCTACAGAGCCCGAAACTATATATATGACATTGTGCGGATCTCAGCACTTCTCGTATTGGATCCTAGCACCTATCATTCACCAAGGCCTTCGGATTTGGCGTTTAGGTATTCAACTGCTACTTAAGGATTTTTGACCTTTGCTGTAGATTTTACCTGATGTTGGTCAAGTTCACCTTTCATAGACTCCTGGGATAGTCGTGACAAGACGTTCCCAAGTCAATTCGAGACGGTGGGCCAATCTCAAACCGGTTGGGTGCCAGTTTCCCGACCAGTTGGGTTTGGAGGTTTGGTAATCTCCATATTCCTCTAATATCTTCAATCCACTATTGATGAAAGCTTAGGTTTCGATTGTTAAAGATGTAACTGCCATTTATCTTACCTGACTAGAAATTTGAACAATTACCATAGCTACTCCTCCTTTCATGACTAAAGATTCAGGGTATAGCAAAGCTGCAAATACTGGAAGAAGATAGCAATAATTAAAAAATTCAAAAATTTATCCTCATACAGCAACTTACCGGAGGCAAAAAAGCAAATATTGAAAGGTAGCCAACATATTGCCCATACTAAAAGAACGCAGAGTACAAGGCGCACAATCTTCCTCTTAGAACGACGAGTTTCATGATGCGATCCTGTTGAGCCGTTCTTCTGCAATCATCATATAGACTTACTAGGGAAATAGAATAAGAACATTTACAAAGATATTTGCTGCCACAATGTTAGACACAACATTGATGTATCATAGTCGCATATGGTTGATGACCTGCAGCTGCACTACGAAACAAGCAGAACGGTCATCAACCATATGCGACTATAATCAGCTGTTCTAATCTTCCTTATTGGAATTCATGTAAAAAAGCGGCTCTGAAGAAGGCGATACTACCGAAACGTCACCTACTGTTGTATTATATTGTGTGTTTTTCTATGCAAGTAAATTGATGTATCACTTTAAAGTTTACTGTTGAAGTCTAATCTCAGGGCCATTTTAAGCTGCCTTAATTGCAAAGGGCCAAGGTGACGATCCGCATCTACGCTGCACGCACACCTGGATCTAAGCCCTCAGTGGAATACATAAACATACAAAGAAAGATAAGGTAGGATGCCGCCGATTGAGACGAGAAGACGCCACACACTTAGCGCAGTCTATGACATCGGAGCGGAACCGTTTCTTGGAAAGTGAGACGATAGGGGAGCCGGAGACGTCAACATTTTCGTCATCACGAGTTTGGCCATGAACACTGATCCATTTGAGCAACTACTTACCCGAATCGAACCTATACGACTGAAGAAATGTGGACCAATATTTGACAGTCTTCGTCGTTAGGCATCGAAAGACAAAATTGGAACGTTCTATACGGACTTGGAGAAGTTTCACAAAAAAATCATACATTCTTCAGGACCGTCTTCAGAGATTTCACACTAAGATTGGACGCAGAACAACGTCTAAAGAACGTCACATTGGGACAAACGGATTGAAATGGAACAAACAGGGTGAGCGGCTATCTGAGTTTATCATGGCGGCCAAGACCATCCAATGGTAACTCGCAGTTCCAAAAGCCTCACCCTCAACACTGGTCGTGGGAGTCTCTCAATGGAGAGTTCCGTAACCAAATAGACCACGTCATAGTAAATAGGCTTTGCCTAACCAATGCCAATGTGGTCCCAGAAGTTCTACACGGGATTAGACCATTGCCTCCTTTGAGTTTGAGCAAGATTTCATTTCCCTCGACGAGAAGAGCAACTAAATTCAGAAAAACAAATCCCAAAAGACCATAAACTGGCATTTATTCAATTCATAAGTCAGCTATTGGAAAGATGCCGATCTCGGCAACATCGACGAGGAATGCGATCTACTCTTTCAAGGTTCTCACATTAGCGCTATGAAAGCTGAGAGTGCGGAAGTCACCAGGAGACGTCTGTGTCCAGAAACACTCGAGCTGATACGCCAATGTGGCATTGGACAAGCCACAGGCACTCACGTCCGAACTAGCAAAGCAATGAAGACAGGCGATAAAAGAAGACTTCAAAGGAAGAAGAGCAGCAGTTACGGTCGAAGCTGCAGAACTTGTGGAAAGCATTTTCAAAGTTTACCGAAACTTCGCCAATTACAAAACTAAGATGATTGTTCTCCGCCACCCAAGGCGGAGCAGTTATAGTAGGCAGTGGAGGAAATCATTCACGCATACTACTCAGATCTCTTAAGTACCCACGTTGTTCTTTCTCATATGAAATAAATTGAAGTGGATATGTCTTACGACCGGTTTTTTTTCTTCCGAAATCCGATATATTACTTTTTCGGTGAAAAGTCGAACAGCAGCAGGTTTGAATAGAATAAGACTTGAACACGTGAAAAACCTTCCATGACTTTTCGTAAACACACTGGCTCGACATTTCACACATCACCAGCCTGAACGCAAAGTCAGTAGAAGACCAGCAATACCGTGTTATTGTTCAAGAAGGGTGACCGACACGATATCGGCAACTATCGCCCAATCTGCTTGTTGTCTGTCGTCTACAAACTTTTCACTCGAGTCATCATAAACAGGATTGACAGAACACTGGATGAAGGACAGCCATGTGAGCAAGCAGGGTTTCGAAAAGGATTTAGTACGATGGACCACATCCACACGATAACAAGGTTCATTGAAGTATCGCGAGAGTACAAAAGACCGCCCTGTCTCACTTTCATCGACTTAGAGAAGGCCTTTGATTCAATTGAGATAGAAGCAGTCATGGAAGCCCTTGGTAGTCAAGGAGTCCCTATTCAGGACATAAAGATTCTTCGTGAGCTGTACAAAAATTTCACAACCAAAAAACCATTATTTGCAAAATTCTGGACCGCAGGTGTCTATGGTGGGCAACGAACGCGCTATTGTCCTTTCCGGGGAGTAACGCGTTCGCCACCACACGATGTGGGTCTTTCGTTTCGCTTGTCTCTCAGGTAGTTCTATCGATCAGCGCCATCAGCAAGCACCTGCCAACGGCATTGATCTGGGAGCCCACATCGGCGTTGAACCCAGTTAAGCTGAGGCTGCAGCTGAGAACTGAGACAGGCGAAACGAAAAGCTCTCATGGTGTTGCGGTGCACGCATTATTCCCCGGGAAGGACAGTAGCGCAATAATAGATGGGACAGTATGAGAGTGAAAATCGATGGTTGGCATTTACACTATTTACGGTTTGTTGTTGATATCATCCTTATAAAACATTAGTCAAGCGGAACGCATGCTTGCCGACTTTGCTAAACCCTGTGGAATAGCTGGTCTTCAAATAAATCTTACAAAAACGAACCTTATGAGAAATGGATTAGTTACCTATCCTCCATTCATGCTCAATGGAACTAATGTCTCCGAATGGTCCAGTTATGTCTATTTAAATCGGGAAAGCAACATGATAAACGACTAGGTCCGGAGTTAAGTAGAAGGAAACGAGCGGCTTGGGGAGCTTTCGAGAGCATCAAGGATGTAGTGAAGAAAACAAGGAACACCAAAACCCGTTCCCACCTTTTCGATTCCAAGATCCCTCCTGCCTTAACGTATGCTTTGGAAATCTGGTCGATGCGTAAGCAAGATGAGTGGAGACTTAGCGTTATTCAATGTGCAGTCGAATAGACGATGCTAGACGTATTCCTTGTCATACAACTAAGAAGGGATCCAAAGCTACGACCTACTTTAACGACGGAGGATCAAAGGTACCGTTTTGTAGGACAAACAGCCCATGATACGCTGGGCCAAGCACATAATGCGTACGAACAGCAACCGATGAACAAGAGTTGTTAGTGACTGGATTCCTCGGGATGTCAAACGTACTGTAGGAAGACCGCCGACCCGATGATCACAGTTCTTCACGAGAAGCTTAGGAAAAAGATATGATGCTCAATGAGTTCCAAGAGCGAACAGTGTCTATTGGGCAATTTTTGCATGGAACAGTGAGAAATGGAAGATTTCATGGTGCCCACTCAAGCCTCTCGAAGATCAACGGGACTATAGGTGATACCTGTGATTTCGCATAAAAGGGGAGGATGCACGACGCTCCTACATCGCGTGTCTCATCTTTGCAATGTATCGTTGCTCATTCATCTATAACTCCTCTATTGTGTCATCTATAACTGTTTTCATAGTGCGGTGGATGAACACCAAGAGGAAGCTTTGTTAGAAAGTCATTAAAATTAATTGAATGCATGTATAACCTGTACGCCTTGTCTTAAGGTAGCCTGGAAATGTATTTATTTAACTAGTGCTGCTTTTCTCTCCGACAAATCTGGTACCAGTTTTCCGGCTTTGAAGGAATGTCTGAAGACTCTGGAGGAGAAAAAAGCCTTGGTGATTCCAGAGGTCGGACCAACAACAACTAAGTGTGTATTTCAAAACACCTCTAACCAGTGCATTGCATGCTTGCTTTTCTTACAAATTCTGTTGAAACAGACCTATCCCTACATTAAATGGCTAAATGAGGATGGACTTGTAGATCAATTTGCGGTATACTGATGTCTTCCTTCGCTCAGCACACCATACATAGGCCTCATTTCTAAGACTAAGCTACTTTTCCACATATGAAGAGATCGTCAACGGTATACAAAAGCCTTGTCCATTAAAATTTCTAGGCAGCCAGTATTTCAGTACATTTTAAACAGCTTGAGACCTCTCTCGTAGGTTCAACCGGTACATGTCGACTGTAGCGCCACAACGCACAAGGGCTTCGTCGGCATTTGTGCAAACTGTCTGTTCAGTCCTACAATGCGTGGTGTGAGACATCATTTTTAGCCGCATTCTTCAAAATCTATCTCCTACTATAATGTGGGATGCAGCAGGATAACAGAACAGGAGTGCAACTGCTAGAGTGGTATTCGCATTTTAATATTTTAACTGTAGCAATTTAATATTTCGTATTTTAAGGTAGATACCGATCAATCTTGTTATCTCGTGAAGACGTGTACGTTCTAAAGCCCGTCCTTCTTTATTCCACGCCATTTCGTCTCGTCCATAATCAGCTCCCAGAAGGTGGTTATAAACAGGCGAAACTTATAAGTTCTGTCCACCGAAAAAAGAATTATCCAGCGATTCCATATCGAATAAAAGCGAAGGTCCACCACTTGTGTGGCAACACAATATTGCAGTACTCAACGTCGTTATCAACAACCACTTCTCTCCTTCCCGATTCACATTCTAAAGATCCTTGGAAGATGGGATAAACATAAAGGACACCATATTCCTCCTTCAAATTTCCAACCATGCGAAAGTTTTCTCTAGAAGTTTTTTTTTTTAAGTCGTTAGCATCTCAATCCCTGTGTTTATTGGAAAACTACATTTGTTTATCGAAAAACCAAGAGGACTGTCTTATGCAGCAGCCACCCAAACTTATGCGCGGAGGGTTACGTGTTAAAGTTGAACGACTGGATTATTAGATCTTTCCGAAATTAATGTCCGATTTCCTTCATTCTTTAAAGTTGGATATCCTGACTAAAAACAAACTTTATTGAATAAAATAGAAGCCACTGGAGTTCACAAAATTTTGTCTAGTTGAAATTAATTTACCTATCCCGTTTCCATAAAACTCTGGAATTCTGTAGGCGACGAAGTCGCTGAAGGCAGTTTCGGCATTGGCTACGTTTCCAAATAATTTCTCGCACAGGAACTTGTCGACGTTATTGGAGAAATGGTAGTTGGTGTACAAGAGGTCAGGTAAGTACAGTGGATGAGACAGAGCTTCGTAGCGTTGCTGGTTCAACTTTACAGCGCCAGTAACACGAAAAGTGGCCGCATACTAATAGTATAATCCGATGGTGCCACGTAGTGCCAATCCGTACGGCGTCCATTTGTCGATTCTTCCAAAGGTTGTTTAGATTTTTTGAAATGGTTGGGATGTCTACATCAATTTCTTCCGCGATTTCTTGAAGAGTTGTGCGTTCGATCGCCTTCTAAAAACCCTTCATTGTTAGTAGCAGAAGCACGTCCGCAACCTTCCTCATCTTCAAAGGCGATTTCATCCCGAGGAAATTTTTCGAACCAACGCCGCTGTCTCTATTCGATAACACTTCCTTCGCTCTATACCTTGCCAGGTTTTCGAGTCTCATGCGCCGCGCACAATTGAGTGTGGATCTTTAAAAGTCAATCTGATTACTTCGGTCATTCGACACCTTAGGTTCTAAACTGTAAAATTTGTCGAAATTAGAATACATGTTGTGATTCAGTTATGGCGAAAATGCATAAAATACCTTTCGAATGAAATATAATGGTGCAGCAATAGAAAGGAAGTTGGAACTTATACAAGGAAAATGAAATTGCAAATTGGGTATCAATTCCGGAAAGATCTATTAACTTAACCTTTTATAAGTTATATAAGACTCATGAGAGGCGCGTGTGGCGCAGTGGTTGGAGGCGCCATTGCGACACGCATGTGGAATGGATACCTACACCCATGGCCCACCAAGCCTTCCATCCCTCCGGGGTCGGCAAATTGGTACCAGACTTGTCTGGGAGGATCGCAGCACTGGCTCGATACATCGGCAGGCCACTGCGAGTTGTTGTAAAGGCCACATGTGCATTCACTCACCTCCAACGATATTTAATCAAGTCGAATGCATGGCGCATCCCTCAGGGATTGATCAACGCCGAGAGCTTTATCCTTTATAAGATTCGTGGAGCTACGATTGTTTAGATCGGCTGTGTACTGTTTCAATAATACTTTTTACCTTTCTTGAGCGAGAATAAACAAAAACTCTCCATCTCATCACATCGTTGTTCTGTACAATCTTAATGGCATTGGTTGTGAAAGAAAAGTATAGCTATTGATTGCTCACTTTACTCGCACGCCCAGGATTTCGTACGCGCCAAAGACGTCTCAGCATTCTCCAATACAATAGCGCTGATATTCCGAGCGGTAGTATGTATCCGAATACATTAAATGTGATGAAGTACGTCCGTGCCTAAATGAAAAGTCCCTACCTAGTCAATCCTTTAATTAATCAAAAAGTCTTAATGAAAAACTAGATTTTTCGAAGTTGAATTCTCACTGAAGTAGTGAGAACGAAACATGGTTCAGTTTAATCCTCATGGATTAACGTGAACGATGAAAACATCGTCAACCACGCGCTCTCACTTAAACACTTCGAACCAAGCAATAAATAGACAGATGTCGCGCACGATTTTATCTTTCGAAAATTCTTATATTACACAGTCATATTTGCTTATACTTAAATTACATTTTCTTGAGATGTCGAGAAATCGATTTACTGTTTGACAGCACTAGTCAAGGACAGTACCTTGATATAGCGCGATATTAGAAGATTGTAATTCACCAGGCATTACTGGTGAGGAAGTGGTTCTGTTACTTAATAAATCTATATTCCTTTTTTAAATTTGGACGTGACCTATCATTAATTCTGCATGAGTAGCTGCCATTTCTCTCGGTTTTCTCACTAACAACATTTTCAACACAGACAATCATTTAACCTCACCATAACCTTCTCATCATCTATCGGTAAGCGAAGACGAGGTTGTTACAAGATTTTTCTATTGCGGACAAAGTGTCTACTCCAGCCACTCCTTCAGAGCGAAAATCAGTTAAGTTGAATATCCACAAGAGTTTCTAGTTGCGATGTGCTAGCTTCGTAGTAGCATCGATTCGTTTTATCAAATACCAATCGGAATAAGATTAGCTGTCACATAGGGAAGCAATATTTTCTACGAAGATTCACACTGGTCGAGGATGCTGCTGTGAACGCGTTGATCCAATCACTGCACCTCAGAAGATGATGACAGAGACGAAACATTAATCACAATAAGGTTAATAACAATCGCCAACGAGAGTTCCTTGATGCACAGCTTCACTGCCGTAAGAATGTTTCGTTCCAAGTTACTGGAAAAGACGAATGATTGGATGACATTAATAATTTAGTTAATTTCGAAGTTGTAGATGTAAAAGAAACGACTTATTGGAAGATTAGTTGATCGCCGACTTCGTATAACATTCACAAGCTGCTTTTGTCCTAGAACTTCAACACAACTTCGTCCCTTTTATATTTCTTGCTATGCATGGGCAGTTATCTCAACTCCTTTGCTTTAGCATATTCAGCGCCACTAACTAACAATGTCTGAACTAAGTAACGACGCATAATTTACGACGGCGATCAGCATTGTTGTTCTACAGTTAGTTACGGTCACGGTCAAACCAATCATAAATTGGTAAAGGATTTCATAACTGAACAATGTGAGGTGTCTGTAATGCAGGTTGCGTCATAAAACACTCAAAGTTGCTGCATGATACAAGTAGTCATATACGAATTGAAAGCTTGAGATTTTCAATGTTTCAATTTTTATGTCCTGGGGCGAGAAAAAGGCAAAACAAGGAGCTCGACTAGTGCGGTGGGTAGCACTCAAGCCCCCGGTTAAAGATAATTGGCAGTTCGAAGGTCAACGGAGGTTTCGAGTATTGCTCATATCTCGACATTCTGTGGTTGTGCAAGAAATGCTTAGCCATATTCCCTAAGCATGGCACAGATCGTGTCTACAGTAGCACGTATAATGCTGTCCTTTGCACAATCATCACCTTTTCGTAAGCGCAAGAGTTATCTACGGTGTCAAATTATTATATAGCCGGCACAATTGTCGACATCAGAATTTTGATGCTATCAACTGAGATTTCTCTAATTAACCAGACTCCAGAGTGCCTTCTGTGTTCCATCGAACCAAGTGTTGAATTTTTCCGTGTGCTATCCTGATTTTGGAGAAGAAACTTATTGTTAAATTGTATTTAGTTATTGTTTCCTTTACTCAATAACTGAGCGCGTGTGGCGCAGTCGTTGGAGGCCCCCACTGCGACACACACGTGGAATCGATTCCTGCGCCCATGGCCCACCAAGCCTTCCACCGCTCCGGGGTCGGCAAATTGGTAGCAGACTTGTCTTGGAGGATAGCAGCACTGGCTCGATACATCGGTAGGCCACCACGAGTCATTGTAAAGGCTAGATATCTATTCATTCACCTCCAACGGTACTTAATGAAGTCGAATGCATAGCGCATTCCTCAGGGATTGGTCAACGCCGAGAGCTTTATCCTTTATCCTTTTACTCAATAATGATGAAATTATGCATTTTTCGAATTCACTTCAATTGAGTTATTTAATGAAATATGCCATGGAAGGATGACATGTATACCGTTGGAGAGCAATGGGCATCTCCAACCCCTTCATCATTCTCTTTCTTTGCTGCTATTCTAAATTTTTTATGAGATCTTCAAGGTTGAGAGACCTGAAAAATAAACCTGTCATCTTCGACTTCAGAAAAAGCAGCGAGCGGAAAGAAATTGCCATGTCAAATACAGTAAAAACGTTATGTAAACCTAATCATTATAGCGGAAAACATAAAATGCAGTAAAAGTAAGTACCGCACGCCAGGCAAGATTCTCATCTCTCCGGAGTCCGAGAATTAGTAGGGGAGTTGTCTGAGAATCTGCGTCAACTTCAGAACACTTGGGATAAAACGATGTTCGTAAAGAAGAACAAAAATCTTTAAGCAGCAGCAGACCGAAAGGATAATTCTAGGATCTGCGTGGTTGGTGGATGCGAGAAAGAAAAGCAATCGAATCAAAGCTTTACGGGGATCATCACAATACATGTAAAAGCTGGTCCAGTTAAAAAGAAATCATTGGAGCAGAGTATTGAGTAACAGTGAATGCCCATTAACTTCGAAAGTCAAATGCTCACCGCTTTCCTTTCTTATCTCTTTTAGGCTGAACCGAGCAGTGGTGATAATGTTGCAAAATCCTTTCCTTTTGGTCATGTTTCCGAAGTGAAGTTACTTCTCTGAGTGGAAATATCCAGGTGCGAAATGCAAGTTAATTAAGGAAGACTTCTTTCCATCCAAATTGCAAGAGTTTTCCTTCTAAATGCTGCCCTTTTCATTGCATTAAGAAAAAAAAACTATGCACGTTCGAACTAGAATTCATTTGGTGATGAACAGCTCGCCAAATCTATTGCTGTTCACTTGGATTCGATTTGACTAAGCCCACGCCTCCACAGTTAGCCAATCCAGAGTGACCATCACTACAGGTAACAACATGTGCTTTGGCTGGAAGAACCAATCAAGCAAGTGCTGCTATCCTCCCAGATAAGCCTGGTACCAATTTTCCGGCCCCGGAGAGATGGAAGGCTTGGTGGGCCATGGGCACGGGGATCGATTCCACGTGTGTGTGTCGCAGCGGTCCCTCCAACCACTGCGCCAAACGCGCCCTTAACAATTTCAATGGAACAAAAAATATATTTTGATTTGTCGTGCTAGTTTCAAACTATAGTCGGTTTTTGAAAAACGTTTGACAGATGTGTGACAGATGATCACGAAATGCTGAAAAATGGATTGTTTGAAGAAAAATAGGTCATTACCAATGAACAATCAGCATCAACAACCGTTCTACACAAAACAGCACCGTCTAGTGAGGTTGCTTCATTCTAATGTCTAGTCGGGTGGTGTTTGAATGGATTCAACTCTATGCGACCACGAAGACACACATCGGAAGAAGGAACTATGGGCAATATCGAATCAATCCGGCTCTGAAGAAGGAGAAGGCCGCCAAAGCTTTAGTACAAAAAGGTTTATTGCCAACCTTGTGCCAGTTTACCAACGGATCAAAAAACATATGTTGATTGACCATGCCGAATTGAACGAAGAGTCGATTTTTGAAATACAATAATTTCTATACTGGCGCTCATTAAAAAAAGGATAAAGCTCTCGGCGTTGATCAATCCCTGAGGGATGCGCCATGCATTCGACTTCATTAAGTATCGTTGGAGATGACTGAATGCATATCTGGCCTTTACAATGACTCGCGGTGGCCGCCCGATGAGCCAGTGCTGCTATCCTCCCGGACAAGTCTGGTACCAATTTGCCGACCCCGGAGGGATGGAAGGCTTGGTGGGCCATGGGCGCATTTCACGTGCGCTCCGCAGTGGCGCCTCCAACCACTGCGCCACACGCGCCCCTCATTGTACCTCGGTATTGATAATCAAAGTCTTAGTTTATTGACAGCCTTAGAAGAGATTGTTACAAATTTTTATTGACGCTAACGTGTCAGCGGCATCTGCTTCTTCGCAGCCACATTGATTTGAGTCCAACATCCGAGCTAGTCGCTTCTTCTTGTGATGTGGGGCATCATAATCGTCGTATCGACTAGAATCGAAAATACTGGAGCATGGAACGAGTAAAGGAGCATCACGCTGCACTGCTCTTTAACACATTTGCAGCATTGGAATGAGCTAACCTCACCTAGTTGTTTCCCATACTCTGAAAGAGGCGGTAGCGACGAAACGTTAGTTACATAAAAGATTTGTGACAACCTCGCTCAATTGAAATCACACACAGTAACACTTTTTAATTTGACTTTAAAAAACCTCGACAATAAGCAGTTGCTGTCTGAAAGCGATTTTAAGTATTAGAACGACCAAAGACATTAGGCTTTCCCGCCCGGCTTCTGCAACTGTTCCAAGAGCAAAAATTCTCTGGTTCACTCTGACTCATTATCGAAAAAATTACATATATTCACTCAGAATTTCTCTAGTATTGTTAACGGCATTTTTAAGAAAATACAGTATAATTTTAAGGATACCTATGACGTTTAATCTGAGCTCACTTAAGCGGCAACTCACATAAGTAAGCGTAGCTGTACTTGTCGCTATGCTTACAATAGCACACGTTGAACGAACTTCAGTGAAAAAATCATACGCGTGAATGCCATGCATCAGTCCAATGGGGACCTGCAATAAGAGAAAAACCGTGTGCGTCGCTTCAATTCATGGTGGAGGTTTTGACGTCCAGATATTCATGAAACTGTCGGCTCTTGGCTACCCTAATAGCGAAGGTGTGCTAGAGATTGCGTCCTATTTCTACGAATTACTTTGACAAAACCATTGGATACAGGTGAGCTATGTGACAAAGCAGCGAGTGCAGTTTTGTCTTTAAAGGCGCCTACCAATAGAATAGACAATAAGCTCACTTTTTTTGATCATTTCATCAAACATTAAGTCAATATCACGGGATTAGTCATCAACAGGTTAATTTCCAAAAATTTGCAGAAACAAATAATCGTAATCCCGTTATTTTACCTGTACAGTAATATTTTATCCCACAAATTTGTTCACAACACTGACTTTACTGCACACGTTGCCTATACAGGATAAGACGTATTCAACATGCTAACAACATCTGAGGTTTGTTACATAGCTCACCTGAGTTGCTGCTGTGACAGCGAAGACGACAGCAAGCGCGATAACAGCGTTCTTGGGTGATCGAAGGGTTAGTGAATCGACAGGATATACAACAGCTAAATATCGATCCAACGCCATCAACATTAACGTCCAGACGGAGCAATACGCGGATGAGTGCTAGAAATGAATTCCGTACAAAATAAGAACCAAGAGAAAAAAGACAGAAATAAAAGTAAAATAAAAACACTTGCGATGGAGTCACTTCCTAGTCGCTCTTTGACAAGGGTTGCTTCTCTAATTCCATTCTGATTTTCACCCAGTTTATAAATTCATTTTTGGGCTTGTTTATCAAGTATTGCTGAGGGTGTACAAACGACTTGCGTTGGTTCGCCATCAGGTACCTAGTATTTATCCACCCAGAGAATTTTGCTAGCAATCTCTCAACCTTAGAGCGACGGCAAGCGTGCTTAACCATGACTGAGGATCGAACTCAGAATCGACTGTGTATTGCTAGAGAACCTTCAGCTGTTGCACTACTTGCATCCTGGTTTAACTGTAGGTATTTTAAATCTGCTGATTAAAATTGCAATAGCAAATAAGAAAAAACAAGAAAAAAATAACCTGGAAAAAATTAATCATACTGCATGTCCATTCTGGAAATATCGAAACACTTAATGCATAATCAACGGCGGTGAATGGTACGCAAAGTAGAAGAAACATAAGGTCCGAGA
>MQTX01000189.1:161091-176254 GCA_009735665.1 Angiostrongylus cantonensis | reverse complement strand
TATATATATATAGTTCAAGAAATAAGCGACGGTTTTCAGTACTGAGCCTTCATCAAGAATTCCTAAGAATTCTTTAAAAATCTTGCTTAAGGACAATTTCGTGAAATATTTTACTAGTTCCCATTTGTAAATAAGGAAAATCTTTAGTCAATCTGGGGAAAAACATTGATGAAAATTGTCTTGAAAAATGTCTATTTGATGCACAACACTTGGCTATGTGTAGGAATTTTTATTCTCAGTAAGTAAAAACAACCTTAGTGAAGACTGGAGCCTTATTATGGTAGAACGATCCTCCTCAAGTAACTCTTTTCGCGAGATTTAAGCAAATATCTTTATTAATGGGACCCAGCAGATGGTTTTGATGACTATAGTTTGTGGATTATGAAGTATGACGCGTATTCCACGACGATATGGCTGTTGTTTACGCTATTAGCATGTTTGGAAAACACTTAGATTTGAAACAAATCATTAGCATTCTCAAGTAGAACGTCAAGTAGTTTTAACTGATCTCATAAAAGGAGCCATAAGCCCCTGAAGGATTCTACCTATTCGTTGGCATTTCCTTCTGTTATGTTCTTGCCATAAAGGGCGCGTGTGGCGCAGTGGTTGGAGGCGCCACTGCGACGCGCACGTGGAATCGATTCCTGCGCCCATGGCCCACCAAGCCTTCCATTCCTCCGGGGTCGGCAGGCAAATTGTTACCAGACTTGTCTGGGAGGATAGCAGCACTGGCTCGATAAATTGACAGGCCACCACGAGTCATTGTAAAGACCAGAATATGCATTCAATTACCTCCAACGATACTTAATGAAGTCGAATGCATGGCGCATCCCTCAAAGATTGATCAACGCCGAGAGCTTTGTCCTTTTATCCTTTATGTTCTTGCTATATAATATCCTCCGAAGCAATCTCGCTGCGTTCTTTTAATTTTTAACATTCTCACGAAGCACACAATTTTTGTGAAGTTGGATCGTTGACGTAAATCGGAGAATCAGTTTCTCCACCTCACTTACGTGACGAGCGATATTCCTAGCATGAACATTCCAGTAATTCTATGGATCACTATAAATGTTCTTCTATGCTGTTGCGTAGAATCCGTATTTCTTAACCGTCCATCAAAGCTAGGCAGGCAACCAGAAGCTTGCTACTCGCTTCCCTATATCCCATATGTTGGTTTGAGCTTTGCACCTCGGCACTTGTTCCATGTAATAAATGCTTTATGTTGCAAGAAGCGTGAGTAAAGTAAGTTAGCTTGTAACGTCTAATCACTTGTCAACCTTCCTCAGTTTTTGCATGACACCATCAAGAAAATATTTTTGACGAAATGATATCACCGAGTGAAATCTCCTTCTGCACCGATGGCGCTGTTGTTAAAGACTAGTGGAATATTGGTTTACAAGTCTTTTGTGAGCGTTCTTCTTTTGTTGGTTGAAGACGCCGTTGTAACCCTATATGTCATTTTTAGCTATTTCCTTGGTAAAACCGAAGAATTGCAGGTCGATAGACGCTACACATGACGGCACCTGGAACTCTCGCAACATTTCGGCCTATTTTCATGTGATTCTTGCCTAGCCAGTTTGAAGCTGCTTTTCTTCTATGGCAGTGGTGAGAATGCGTTGAGGAGAGCTCATAGGAGAACACAGCAGAGCGACTTTGTGATATTTGGCTATATTGTGTGCGTGTGCCCTCTTGCGTAAATGGGTCTGTATTCTTCGCCTTACACTATAGGAAATAGGAAAATTCTAAAGTCAGTGTTGAAAACGCTGCGAGAGTGCGACTAAGGACTGGAAGAAAGCAGTTGGCTTCTTCGCATTCGCACCTGGTTTTTTGGATTCGATTGATCCGGTTTTACCTTTCCCTTCGGATATCTAAATTTTTCTAAGGTTGTAGAAACTTCTTTCAATTCACTGCTCTTTCAATTTCTCTAGAGTGTGTCTGGATGCTGCTTCAATTTTTCTAAGAGGTGTCTGGAGTAGCACTAAAATTGGAATGTCAATGTTAAAAATCGACCATAAGATTGGTTTAACAGCTAAGCAAAGTGTCGATTAGATGTTTAAAATTTATCCGAATCGAAAAGTGTTGTAGGTAGGACACTGAATTTGTTAGTACACATTGTTTTGCTTTTTGAATTTTACTATTTACTTTATTTTTCAGCTATGAAATAATTAACAAATGTAAGGAAACTTGCCAATTATGAGGGTATTGGTGGAATTCCGCATGGAACGGCTTAGCGCTACCACGACGACAAGAAAATTTCCAACGACACCAATGACGATGATCAGAGCGAAAATAAAAGGAATGATAATACCGATTTTTCTTTCAAATTCTATTGTTTCGTTGTAAAGAGTCATCCACTGCTCAAACGTCAGCACATTGCTGCTAATGTTCGGTTCGCTTCCTTTACTCATTTCTGCTTTAAACTCTAAAAGAAAGTTGAAATCAAAAATGCACCACTAAAAGACACGACATCGTTCAAATTAGAATTTACCACTGAGTTCATTATTTTGTCCTCTCAGTATTTTGCATCGAAACACGAAGGCTTCCTGTGAGCAATGTTTCAGTTTTTAAGGATTGACTTAAACTGTTGCCGAAAGCAAGCTAAATGCTGTTCGCTCCAAGCTTAATAAAACACATACAAACGCGAATTACGACAAAAAAACCGAAGCCAAAGAAAATTGCAGCGCTCCATAAGTCGACATAGCGCACAAAAGAAATGAGTGTAAGAAGTACCGGGTCCTTATTTTGACTTTCTATGCCTTAGTAAAAGAAAAAGAGTAGCGCAGGAGATAAAAAAAATTTATAAAGCAGGAGCGCCACAAATGCTGGCAGTATTACATAAGTTGTGTGGCGATTGTCTATAATTTCAATCGAAACTACTTTCTTAGGAACTGAAGGTCTCTGAACAAAGCCGTGTTGTGGAATCTGTGACCGTCAGCAGCGTACGAATGCAAAATCTGGGTGAATAGTGAGCGATGGGGAAGCACAGAACAGAACAAACTCGGAGCTGTTAAATGAATTGAATTTTAATATTCAAACATATTTTATCACTAAATGAGAAATAATCCCTCATTCTTAAAGAATATCGTTTACTGTACAAATCAGAAACATTCGCATTCGTAAGCATTGCGAGGAACTCCTGTCACGTTCACTAAGACATGACAACCTCAACGGAGAAAATCTTAGGGTTGTTCTTCTTATTGATGTCCACTGAGAAAAACTAGCTTAGGACGATAATACACTCAATATGTGATTGGGAATGATACAAATTGCACTTGAGCGTTCTTAAGAGATACAGCGAAAACATAGAGTTTAAGTGTACTATATTCCCAATGTACAAATGCCATCAATGAGCCGAACATAAATTGAATGCGGAACCCGATAAGCTTAAATAACTCCTAAGATGACGACACTGCATAAAAATACCAGCAAAATATTCACAAGATAGCAAGGCTAGGATGGAACGGATTGGAAACTAGGGAAGGCTTCCTTACTGAACACATGCACAGCACACTAATCACTGCATGGATGGGAACTTATAAAGTTGTCATTCGTTTATCTGATGAATCTGCGTTGTTCAGCCTGCTTAATTTGGTCTTCGGTCCCGATGGACATCATATCTTTTGCTCAAGTGCTTCTATTTCTACTTCAACAGAGGACTACCAATGGTGCCTGCAGAACTCTGAAATTGCGGTTGTGCATTCAAACAAATAACTCATTGTGCTTTCTGTTTTTGTCTCTTTTTTCTCTCTCTCGCTCTCTCTCTCTGCCTTTCACTCTGAAAAACGTGTTAACCTTAAGGCGACACTAAATCCCCTCTATTCTCCAAGCACTTTACAACGGTACGCACAGTCAACAACTGATTTCAGACAATGGATCGAATCAATGTACAGGATACAAGCTAAATGAATACTCATTTTTATCCAAACACATATGAACATGATTATGTGAATGCTGTAGGGAAAATCACCATGCGTGGAAATGATAGTGAACTTACTCCCTGAATCCAATAGTGCAAGTGCATGCCGGTTTTACTCTTCGTTATACTCACTGTATTCAAGCTTGTGTTACGCCACGTGACCTCTTAGCTAACACGACAGAGACTGTTATTCTAGGGGATGTCAATTTCCTCCACTGATAAATGTGGAGCTAGTTAAAGGATCATCTCGCTATGACGTCACTTCGGGGTTTTGCCTGAAAGTGGTGGAAGCTGTTGATGATAACTAGAATTTAAGCCTATCATGCAAATATTAGCTTTTATGGCGGAATACTTCATCACTCCAGTCACTTATGTGGACCACAATGGTGACAGATTTTCTATGCGAGGAATTAAAATTCCGTGAGGACAAATGTATGTATAAAGAAAAAGCATTGGTTTCGCTTAGGGCTTCGGACGAAAACATTGTAGAATTCTTCGAAGAGAGGGCAGAATGTCAGACTTCCTCCTCGACATCGTACACATGCTGCTCGGACACGCCCCTGAGACTAGGTGTGGACATGGGACCACAAGACATGTACGCTTGTGATGATCGAGTCATACATGTTAATAACACATAGAAATAGCCTGAATATACATAACTGTCAATTCAAGAAAATAATTAAGGCTAGCTCTACTTCATTTGTGCTTAATATCGACATCCTCCTACAACTCGGACGTAAATGGACTGCTTTGTCCTGCTGTCAAGTTTAACTTAGTAATCGTCAATTTCATTCTTAACTGCAATTCAAGGCCAAAAGTTGGCTATTGTAGTGGAGTGATAGTGGTGCCATATAACACTCTGAAGACTGTGCTTCAACATAGCACTAGGCCAGAAATTCTGCCAACTCTCAGATGTCGAGAATATGTGCCAGACTTGTCTGCAAAGCTCCCTCCGATCCGCCAGACCTAGAAACGTCCTAGCAATTCCGTCTTATGACTCCAAGTAGAATTGACTCGCCACAAGCAGCAATCGAACGCAACCGGAAATCTGAAGACTTTCGTAAATGATGGCTGAGGAGAAATATATCGAATGGAAGAAGTGGCACATTATATGAAGCGTGGTCATGTTGAAGATAAAGAAATAAAAACTTCAGCTACTTCTGAACCTATTTACATCATGCTCTCTTTTGTTTTGTTGATATCAGAGCTTATGTCTCCAGGTGGAAAACTTATTCTGTAGGGTGCAGTAACCGCACTCTGTATCTTAAAAATCTCCCCTAAACTATAGGTTTCGGAAACGAAAGATTCAGCTGTCAAAAATATTTACATATCCTCTAAATATAAATATATATAAAAACATATCCTTTTCGGGTTAAATTCAAATCCACTTTCGCAGTAGTCATATGCGCACTGCTAAGCTTTGATTTGGCTCGTTTGACAAGAAAATTGCCAGTTGTCGTTCAATTAGTCGTGCACTAAATGTAGGAGAAGTTTCTTTCTATTTTGTTTTTATTATCCAGCAATTAGGATTTGCGGTCCATTTTGCATGAACAACGACTTAGAAACAGCGGGACGGTAGTGTATTTAAAACGTCAGGAATTGTTTGCTGACTGCAGGTCTGGCAGAACCCTTGTAGCCTTTTCAATATAGAGTTTTTGTTTCTTCTTCTGCATGTTCTGATGTTTTCATGTGTTTCGCATTAGATTGAAGGAATAACTAAGCATTCCTTATTTTCTCACACCATTATATGCAGGTTGTCCTCGACGCAGATTTCTAGTGAAGCAGCAAGGAAGCGGAAATATTAAAAATGTTCCCCAGTTCAATCCCACTGACGGATGATTGCTGACGGCAAAAGATCGATAGCACTAGCTGAGAGACAGGCGAAACGAAAGAAACCCTCCTTACCGCAGACACCTGCGGTTCGGAGTTTTGCAAATATCTCAGCATCATTGAAGCTCATTCGATAATTTACCAATCACAGATTAAATCACAGACCCAAACACATACACATGTAAATGAAATATGGCAGGAATGGTATAAATGGCAGGCCACTACTTACATATCGATGAAGCAATTGATGTCGCGGAGACTCCATTTGGCAAATGGCAGCACTACCGTTGTAGTCTTCTGGATTTGCCAATATCTAAGGATCATTGAAGTCATACTTCGCAATATACCCTGCCATTAAAAAGAGTAGGCAGTAAATAAAACGGTTAAGATTGTGACTAAAAACGTTGTCTGTCGGACTGGCAATTAATAGCATGTACTACTCTTAATCATTTGTTTGGATACTTGGATAAATCGTCTTGACCAATAGTGGGAGCTCTTCACACTTTCCGTCCATTTCTTCCTTTTGCAATGGCTCAGCATGGTGGGAGTTTACTTTCCCTATGTGCTTGTATCGTACTGTGATCTGAGGACGGAGCGTAATTACAAGTACTGCAGAACGATTATGGTTGCATGCCCATGTTCTCATCAAACAAACGGTTATGGCGGAGGGATCTTATGCGCAGACACTGGTTTTGCTTCCTAACGAAAGTCCTGCCACTTTCATAAGCAGGCTGATATGTTAAAAAAAAAGGATAAAGCTCTCGGCGTTGATCAATCTCTGAGGGATGCGCCATGCATTCGACTTCATTAAGTATCGTTGGAGGTGATTGAATGCATATATAGCCTTTACAGTGATACACGGTGGCCTACTGATGTATCGAGCTAGTGCTGCTATCCTCCAAGACAGGTCTGGTACAAATTTGCCCACCCAGGAGAGATGGAAGGCTTGGTGAGAGGATCGATTGCATGTGTGTTGCAGGGCGCCTCCGACCACTGCGGCACACGCGCCCTTCTATTGAATATATATGCGAGCAAAATTACTTAAACAATTTATCAGCCCTTTACCTAAGCAATAAGAAATTTCTCAAGAAGAAAATATAAGAAGCTATTGTAACAATTAAAAGTAATCCTTTTAAAGCCCTCTCCACATCAGCTCACCTACACAATCGTGCACTTTTCGCTTATACATTAATCATGTTAAGGACCAGTTATTGTAGCACAAAGCACTATATTCTGCAATATTTCGAAGGAAGTAGAAAGTATTAGAAAATTAAGAAACAATACGATTTAGGAATGAGAAGCTGTCACAGTTATTTCAGAAACCCGTCAAAAAAAGAAAGTCAGGATATGGACAATAGTAAGATTAAATTCCAGAATTGGTGCTTATTGGAACTGGGACAATTCCCAGCTCTAACACCGAGTATAAGTATAGATGCCGAAAACACTTCAATAGTAGACGGAAGAACTTGTGTGGCAAAAACACAGAGAACACAGGAGAATCTTCCCTGAGACCACTTACGAGTCACGGGAATCCTTATTATGAACTGGATATTTAAAATGCATTACGCAACACATAGAACAATACATGTTTTAAGCTTAAGGAAGAAGCGTATTTATGTGAATTTACAGGTTTTTCTTGGTGAAATGCCGTAAAGACGTAGAAGCTCAAATATTTTGATGCACTTCCCGAGGCCCTAGGGCGCGTGTTGCGCAGTGGTTGGAGGCGCCACTGCGACACGCACGTAGAATCGATTCCTGCGCCCATGACCCACCAAGCCTTCCATCCCTCATAGGTCGGCAATCTGGTACCAGACTTGTCTGGGAGGCTAGCAGCACTGGCTCGATACATCGGCAGGCTACCGCGAGTCATTGTAAAGGACAAATATGCATTCAATCGCCTCCAACGATACTTAATGAAGTCGAATGCATGGCGCATCCATCAGGGATTGATCAACGACGAGAGATTTGTCCTTTGTCTTTTGTTAGTGCTCGTAAAATCTACATTCGTGTCACTTTCCTAGCTCGGTGAGCTCTTTAGTTTTTTTCGATCGTTCGTGTTCCTTGAGAAGACAGCATTGTGATTGGTGAAATAAGTATTTTATAGAAAGCGAAGCAATGGTGAAAATTGCGAAAATAAATTAAATTTCCAGCTGAAAATTTATCTTCCGGTAAACAACTCTATTACCTAGTGAAGTAGCATTTACACAATTTAGGACGGGAATGATCATAAGGAGCCTACACATTTTTGAAGAGATATGTTGCTTCGTTTATAAAATCGTTGGAGCATTAGGTTTTTATCTCTGCTCTGTCCCAACCTAAACATGTAAATCTGGATCTAAGGTTCGAGCTATATAACTGTGTTCTTGCAGCTAGCTAAGATCACACTGGGCTCTAGAATCTAATAAAACAGCAAAATACAAATAGGTGGTGTAGTAACACCTTTAATTAGCCAATAGTTTTGTGCTTAATAAAGTTGTTGATTATTATCTCTTTCTACAACACTGAGTTGCTGTCCACAGAACTGTTTATTTTACAGAAAAAGCAGGAGGCAGATTGACAAAAGCAAAGCAAGTTCAGTCTTATCCTGCCAGACTTATAAAACTAATGTGGATATTGAACTAATCGTTTATTGGATTTCAGAACTTGGAATTGCCTTTCGTTATAAGAACAGTCTTCCACTGGAAGAAATTTCCTCAATTCTATCTTTTGGTGGAAGTCATTGTGATTGAGATCAACTGTCTTTCAGTCAAGTTTATTATATGTAATTTATATAAAGAATAAAAAATCCTTTTAAAAAAGTACTTTTTTTATTTATATATATTTAATGCCTTATAATAGCAATCTGCCAATATCGTTCCATTTTCACCTCGTGGACATTTTTGTTAGGTTGAATCCTGGTTGTGCACGGCTTCCATGGTCGCTTCGGTGTCACATAAATGTGGAAATTATTTCTTAAGAATGTGAGAGAAAACTGGCAACTTGTAATATCGTGAAGATTAAAATTATTTTTAAGTATCATTATAGTGTTGATGAGATTCAAGACGCCGAACCCTTTCTGCTAACTCGCTTCATCGCATCGCTGACCTTCGTCTATTCTATTAGCTTACATGGGAATGATGCGGGTAAAACTACTTTGAAAAACCCCACCACAATAAACATTTTTCGTGCTTGTAAGGACGTTGCGCCGCGTCTCATAAAATGGATATCAATTATCGTCCTTATCAATGACTACGCTTGCCCTACATTGTCCGTAGAAAAATGATTGCTAACAGTCGGACTGACTTAGTATCCTATATGTACAGCAGAGAAATCTTAATATACACGCCTCTTCTGCAGGCCCTCGTTCACAGATAGCTCTTTACCTTCTTCATTTACGATTTTCTCCATGGCATGGAGGATAAGCTTGCACGAAAAGTAGTCTTATTAGATTACGAGAAACAGGTGCAGAAAGGAGCTTTTCATAAACAACATCTAGTACAATATCTGCGTAAAAAAAACCCACAAACCCAGCAAGAAAAATATACCAGACAAGTTTCTGCGGGTGGCAGAAGAAATCTTCAGAGATAAGACTCATTGGAGTCAGAGTCAATGTGCATTGTCTGCTGCACTATCATCTGCGCACTGAAATCAGCATGAATTTTTGTAAATGTGTTGAGCGAAAAGCAGCAGACAGATCGGTGCCATGTTTCTGACGTTGTGTTGGTCACCATACTTGCACAAGTACCCAGTGTTGCTGAATTTCAACTGTGTACCTTGCGCTCTCAAGGGTGTGGCACTAGCTTTGAGATAACTACCAATAATTTCCTTAACAACACGAAAGTTGTGTAGGAGCGCGTGTGGCGCAGTGGTTGGAGGGGCCATTGCGACACGCATGTGGAATCGATCCCTACGCCCATGGCCCACCAAGCCTTCCATCCCTTCGGGGTCGGCAAATTGGTACCAGACTTGTCTGGGAGGATAGCAGCACTGTCTCAATACATCGGCAAGCCACCGCGAGTCATTGTGAAGGCCAGATGTGCATTCAATCACTTCCAACGATACTTAATGAAGTCGAATGCATGGCGCATCCCACAGGAATTGATCAACGCCGAGAGCTTTATCCTTTATCGTTTAACAACACGAGAGCTTGTAGATCCTAAATATTACCTAAACTTCTGCAAATAAACGTCAGATTTTTGGTCTTCACTGTAGTTTTCAGCATTTGTGAGCAAAATAAAACAACGAGCACAGACTTTCATTGGTGATTAGGGTAGAATCGAAAGCTACCCATTGCTGAGCTCGAAGATTCGCGCTACCTATTATTCAGTAGTTTATGGTCTACCTATGTCCTTATCCGGGCAAGAGAATCTGTCACTTCTAAATTTCGGGCTACTATCCCTTCTATGCTTCTGTTTATTTGCAGACTTCCTATGACCGATTTTCGTTCTAACATGGTGGAACGATTCCTCTTGCACAATCACATGTACGGCTCGATGCAGAAATAAATAGTAGTACGAACAACGTTTCCAGCCATCACTTCTCACAGAAGCTGTCACAGGCCCAAGCTAGAATACTAGGATTAACAGTGGAAAAATGCTAAGACAGTTTCAAACTTTCCGATTTTTTTTTTGTAAAAAACTGAGGTAATCTGACTGCACCAAAATGATAAAAAGCAGAAAAATCATTGAAGGATTGTTGGATCTAGGAAGAAATGCGTTTGAAGGAAACCCTCAGATGTCTCATTGAAACAATCAACACCAACAAGGATATCATGACCACTATAAAGAATCCACATAAAAATGCATTGTGATGCAACCACCTCTCTCTTGAATGATCTTCAACCACAACTTGAGCTCCGAAACCATTTCACAACATTCCCGAAAATTAATGCTCGATTCCAACCCACTCATGTGAAGTGGCATTTCTCACTTAAAAAATCAATATCATTTTATCAGTATCTTTATCGATCGGAACAAAAATCGCCATAACCTAAACATATTTGCCGATGACAGACAACTTCAATTAATGTGTGTTCATTCTTTGATGAGCTTAAACGAGGTTGATAATAATGTTTATTATCGGCTAACGTTTCGACATCTTCGTCTTCATCAGAGCCTATGATACGAGTCGATGGTCCGTGCTTGCTGTTCGTCTCAATCTGGCGGCTTCGCCTTCGTGTCGAGTTTGGCCTTCCTCAGCGGTCTATCTCCTCGACAGGATCGACAGACAATTTTGTTTATACAAGTTGCAACGAATTCCGAGCTTTTAGAGGCGACAAATTCGTCAAAGACAGTCTCGCCCATGACTTGCTTTCTCAAGCATTTTTGGTATAGGATTTTGTCGCAATGCTTGAGGACCTGACAATTATGGTAGACGAGGCAGAGTTTTCTAGCTCAGCTGATTCAACCTCTGCAGTATCGGTTGCTCAATGTGCCGCTGGGCGTTATTTTTGAGAAAGATTAGTGACTTCCTATTGACCAATGGGGACGCACTAGTTGAAGGTTCTAGTGCATTTCGTCGACTTCCTAAGCGCGCTTCTTCTTTGCAAATCAGACCAGCTGGAGACCATCGAACGGTCAGCATTTTCCTCGTTTGGTGCAACTTCGACTTACGAAAGCTTCGTCGCAGTCTACCCTCTGAGCCGACCGTAAACAGTGGTCGGTGATTGCAAATTTCATGTCAAATGTCACAATACGGAATAGAAGCGGGTCGGTCTGGTTGCTTTGGAGAAGCGCTAACGATACCTCAGATAGGCGACTTTCTTAAATTTTATTCAAATTGTACGGAATTTATTTGTCCAGCTTATTAGACTTTGCTTGAGCTGCTCTAAAACCGTTTACATGCACATATCTAGTTATTCTGCATGTTCTCGGAAAGTTGTCCACGCATTTGTTCTTCTTTTTTGTGCTTTTCCTTGTTCGGGGTGTAAAAGAGAGGAGAAGTAGAGACTTACATCTCACACTTGTCTCCTTCCAACAGGTCTGCGCCACTTTCACTATTGACAGGGAAAGAAGTGAACTACTTAAAATGCCCGAATGCATACGCCGAGCACTCAATTCCTCTGCTAGCGATTATTACCCACAATGCTAATTTTCTATACAACTGAAAGCAATGTTGGGCAATTTGGAAACAAGGGCGGATGAGTCACCTCCTAAATGGGTCAATTCTCGGTCAAGGCCTTGTTTCAGCTGGCTGCGCTCGGCTTGTGAGTGCTAAATTTTAATCGCACCAATGTGTAGTATACTATGCTAGTATCACTTCTGTTGGTCGTCGTCACCTGTAACATCCAAGCTCTCAGGTAATAAAACGGTTTTCTAGTTTTTTTATATGAGATATGATCTAATGGTAGTATTGTCTTGAAGAATTCTACACACTGTAAGTTCAAACAATTTTCCAGTCAACAGTGGATGATCGACGAACGATACCAACAGCCACTGGAAGAATACCAAGATCACATCACCGATAGAGTCCTTCAGCATCAGGAGCCTACTTACAACATCCGTTCGCAGCAAGGGATAAATGCACATCAACCTCCTGAATTTTGGGAAGTCGACGATTATAACTACTTCAATTCTTATAGACCTTTATCATATAGTCAGTATTACCCCAAACACCAATACGAATACGCTATTTCACAAGGTCGTTTAGGCAATAAACAGTCCTATTATTCTGGACGGTCTTCTTATAATGGTATTTCAATTTTTCCGTCTACAATTGAGAAGTCCCATTATTCTACAAGCTCTTCGGAATATAGCCTGGCAGGTTTCAATTCATATGGGAAAAGACCCTTCATCAGGCATTATGAAATTATATACACACAGGATCCCAACTCACCACTATCACAGACGAAAGACAAATATGGAACCTCTTCTTCACGAGGAAAAGAGGGGACGAATAGTGACGAAGAGTCCCACAAAAAAAGCAATTTCTCAATGGATACAGAAGCAGCTACCCAGGATGAGTTTGTTGGCTCAAGTGATAATGAAACATTGCCAGTCATTTTTGCTGCAGAAAAACCTCTTAACGCCGATGAAATTTCAACTAATCACAGTGCTGAATCAAAGCATTCTGATTCTAAAGGTCGTTCCTTCAGTACTTCAAAAAATATCATCAACTCGACAACAATATCTAAGTTCTCAGGATCATCTCTTGAAAATGTGGAAGGCATCAACGATGTGGAACTCTTGCCAACAAAATCGCATGGATCTGTGTCACTCACAGTGGATGAAAGAAAAATAAATGCTCTAAGAGATTGCGAAGAATCGATTTCAGGATTCGTAAACACTGAATTGACAAATACATCTACTACTTCCACTTCTGGTACGTCTCCTTTAGAAAGCCTCCTGTCCTCTAACGACACAGCAAATTTGATGCATGAGCTTCTTCTCACTGAATTACTTGCAGAGACAGCTGTAGAAGGCCTAAAACTAAGTTCAACAAAGAATTTTTCTCTTTTAACGGCATTTGATTCAAATAGTTCTACCGTTCTTCGATCGCCACCACTTCCTAAGCAAGTTGCTGAGAATTTGAAACCAAATGGCATCGGTATCTGAAAAATGCTTGTGTAACTGAAGGACCTTCTGTTTCGTAATGGTACTGGTCCACGACAATCAAAAAGCCTGAAATAGTATCGAGCACACAGCTACAGATTACAGTTTTGCTTTCCTCACCATAAAAAGTCCATTATTTACCTCTTAGAATAAACAGAAAACTCAAAAGACCGACTTTCTATAAACCTCGGCATGTGTCGTCGATATATTTATTTATGGGGTTATAAACTGAGCTTCTTTAGCTGGTACGACGTTGGTATATGTCTTCGTTGTCGTTGTCGTTGTTGTTGGTGTTGTTGGTCGATGGCTGACGTTTCGGCGATTTCGCCTTGCTCAGAACCGTGATGTAAAGAGTGGGACTCACACACGACAACGAAGACATATACCAACGTCGTACCAGCTAAAGAAGATCAGTTTATAAACCCATAAATAAATATATCAAACAAAGAACTGTTGTTATTATTAATGCCTTGATATCTGTAGTTATCTTTATTTTTAACTCCACTTGTTGTAGTAACCATCTATGCACTATATCGAGGATATTTACTTGTATTGAAGATTTTCTATGAATATTTCCAATAACATTTGACATGTAATCGTTTGATAAAGAAATTCTTGTCGTAAAGAAAAAAGAATTATGAAGGCAGAGATGTAGGAAAGAAGATGCTCAAAACACTATCCCTTTCCACGTTAACTCTCGATATCGCTGATCGATCAACCGTTTTCCTTACGTGAAACACACATTTCTCATGTAGAAGGAGAAGCGTGTTTTAGCCGTGTTCAGTTGAGCTACGCTACTTTGATAAACTCCTTAATCGCTCTCTACCTTTTTCCCATCTTTGGAGAGAAATCATTAATCGTGTTAATGTCCCTAATCAAATGTCTAATCGATTGTATGCAGCTAGAGCTTTTCGGTGCACTTGTTTCCTTAAGCATTAACGGGTTTATTAGGGAAAAGTATGTTTTCTATGTGGAATTCTATATATCTAGGTTGAACAAAAAGCCGATGTTTCCGAACATCGTGACAGTTCAATATTCGCTCTGTTTGTCAAGATGTCAATGTTTATAATTGATAAGTAAACGCACATGAGAATACTTCGGTTTGAAATGAATCTAAGCCATTCAGGATGGTCTTACTTGGAAGTAGCCCACCGAAAATTTGTTTTCTTACAAATAACGTATTGAAAGGTAACAGTGTGTTTTGATAGAAGCTATCAGATTGTTCAGATGTGCAGGTTTTATCCCTTCTGGACCACTTCCTGAACAGTTTTCCGCGGATGAGGTGTAGTATAATAGATTTTAAGAAAACGAGCCAATGGAGCAACATGTGTACCGTCACTAACATAGCAAAGACAGCTGCGCATAGATAAATCTCGATAGCTTTTCCAATGCACTTCTGGGCGAAGCAAGACCACCGTCAAGATACTAACTCGTTGGTTTCATTGATATTTAAGAAGCTAATGTACACTAAACTCGTTCATCTTGCACCTTCATCATCTTCTACTATTCAGCCTTCTAAGAGCGTGAAGAGTGCCAAACTACTCTATCGATTCAGCGTTGGCGAATAGGGAAGTACGAGGTTAACTTTTTTTTCACTCTTTGGAAATAAAAAAAGGCTTTTGTACAACATTTTTCTGCATTCGACAGATGTTTCGCCAATTTTCGTTTTTTCATCACAAGGAAGAATAATTAAGAAAGAATAAAAAAAGTGATAGCGAGTCTGCGGCAGAGAACGAACGCGCTATTATCCTTTCCGGGGGCTAATGCGTTCACCACCACACCATTGCGAATCCTTTGCTTCGCTCGTCTCTCAGCTAGTTTCTATCAATCAGTGCCATCAGTAATCACCTGTTACATATCAAAAAATGAACGCATACATAAATGCACT
>MQTX01000189.1:147201-161066 GCA_009735665.1 Angiostrongylus cantonensis | reverse complement strand
TATATATATATGGAAATACACGTATACACGTACGCACACCTACACGTAGTACAAAGTTAATATTGTGATTTCGCTACAGCCTCAGCTTAACTGGGTTCATTGCCGACTTGGGCTCCCAGTTCAATCCCAGAAACCAGAGTTGACGGGTGATTGCTGGTGGCATTGGTCGTTAGAACTAGCTGAGAGACCGGCGAAACGAAGGACTCGCATGGTGTGGTGGTGAACACGCTAGCGCTGGAAAGGGTAATAGCGCGTTCGCTCCCCACCGCAGACACCTGGTGTCCGGCGATCTGCGAGTATCTCATCATCATTGTGGTTATATCGCAAATGATACTTTGCCGTAAAAAGTACTATTAGGCGGTAAACAAGAAGTTAACAAAATAATAAGACCTTAAAAGATGACAGATAACAATAAAAAATAATAAAGAAAAATAATAAAGCAAATAAATAATATCACATAAAACACCCTGCCGTGAAAAGTGGTATAAAGCGGCGATTACAAAGTTAACAAAATAGTGAGGTCTTAGAGAATAGTAACACTCGATGCCGATACCAACCCAAAGCCAGTCATATGAAAGTAACGGCACACTGGCTTAACCCAGTAGTTTAGAGAAAAGAGCATCGATTAAAAACTGAAGACTAACACTAGCACTTCACACGATATAAAGGATAAAGCTCTCGGCGTTGATCAATCCATGAGAGATTCGCCATACATTCGACTTCATTAAGTATCGTTGGAGGTGATTGAATGCATATATGGCCTTTACAATGACTCGCAGTGGCTTGCCGATGTATCGAGCCAGTGCTGCTATCCTCCGAGACAAGTCTGGAACCAATTTGCCGACCCCGGAGGGATGGAAGGCTTCGTGAGCCATGGGCTCAGAGATCGACTCCACGTGCGTATCACAGTGGCGCCTCCAACCACTGCGCCAAACGCGCCCTTTTCACACGGTCTAGAGACTTATGAAACAGACGGTTCCATCCTTCTTGGTGCATGCATATTTGGAAATTTGGACGGTCCGTCCTCACGAATTTTGCGGACTCCAACGTATTTGCCATTCGTTCTTTTCCTTTCCAATCGTCGTCGATGGTGGTGGTTTCATTCCAGCATGATAATGGCGCCTGCGAGTATCATACCGTGATCTATAAAATAACTGCAGCTGCGTCTACAGCGGATTAACTTCGTATGCGAACACGTCCCCCTACCGTATAAGTGGCCAGCCTGTGAGATTCCTGCATTCCCATAGAGTCCACTCTACCGTTTTTTGTCTCCAACTGTCTTCTGTTCCTCTCACTATGTGACCGACCTATCTATGTTTCTTTAACGATGTATATTCTCCTGGATGTTGAACATGCGGCAGATTTCGAAGAAGAGACCATAAAATTCCGGCTAGATAGTGAGAGTGCCAGTTATATTAAAGAAGACTTCGTTTAAGCACTCTGTGAGTAGTGCGAAATATTCTTGACGTGACTGAAATATCAGCCCATGTCTCTGAACCATAACAAAGGGCTAGGAGCACCGTTGAATAAAAGAGGGAAAACGAAAGTTTGATAAGAATATTCCACCAATACGTATGCCTTTCTCAACCCACTCGAGTGACTTCATTAACCACTGCAGTGCAGCACTGAACAGCTTTGGCGGAGCGCTGATAGGATTGCATTCGCTTCGACACTGTCAATCGCTTTTTCATAGTCCACGAAGGCTAGGACTATAGGCAGGTGGTATTCCCGACAAACTTCGATGACTCTGGACACGACTTGGATGTGGACCATGCAACAAAATTCTTTTCGAAATCTTGCTTGCTCGACTGGTTGATTCTCATCCAACGTCCTTGATATGCGCGAAAAGATAATTTTCGTAAAGAGCTTGTAGAGTACACTCAACAAGCATATGGGACGATAGTTACGAAGATCACTTTGGTCTCCTTTCTTGGGTAGGATGAACGTGCGCGACCTCCTCCACGCTCTGGGATTTTTTTCTTTTGAAGGTAAATTGTCATATGGCTTGCGAGAAATACATGCAAATTGTGGCTGCCAACTCTAAGGAAATCGGTGGTGTCATTGTCTGGTCCTGCAGCTGTGACTCTTTTCATTTTTTTCAATTGCAACTCGAGCCTCCAATGGAAGAAATCTAGGTAGTTTCTCTCAAGCGGGACATTAAGGTCCGAAACAGGGGTTGTGGAACAAAAAAGGTTGATGTAGAACGTTTCCGTTATCAATTGCATATCACAGCGAGAAGTTTTGACGATCCCATCTTCGTTTCAATAAGGCTAACAACGAAACATTATAGTCACACTAGTCCCGATGAAATTTTTTCAGACTGCTTCTTTTCTTTGCTGCTTCCAGTAGTTTCTTTTTGACCGCCCCAAAGTAGATTTTGCTGCAAAGCTCTTCTGCAGTTGGCATTTATTGTTAGCCGTGTTAAAAGATTCAGTTTCCTTTTTCTCAAGCAGCTCCTCAGCAGTAATGGAGATGTGATACGATCTTTTCGCCAGCTCGTAACCTTCAGTCGCACCTTCCTTAACCTGCCAGTCACGTTTGGGCAAGACTTCGTTCAGAATGTTTTCGTCGTATACAGCTAGGCTTTTTCCTCGTAGTCGATGAAGAAAGTTTTTTTCCAGCTTGTGGCTGAATCGAATCTTCGCGCGAAGATAGTGTTGATCGGAACCAGTAGAGAATGACGGGACTACCGATGTGTCAAGTAGGCACCATCTTCTGTTTGTCGAAATATGGTCGATCTCCGCATGAGGTTTGCCGCTGGAAGACTCTCATGTCCAGCGGCGGCTTTGTTCCCATTCTCATTTCTTTCTTCTAATCCGAAATTTTCGACCCTGTATTCGCTGTCGTTGGCCTCTCCTATTCTGGCGTTAAAGTTTCAAGTTTAAGGTTAAAGACAACAAACTTATGATATGCTTTATCACTGCGGATGACTTCCTCCAACTGATAGTAGAAGGCATTTAATTCGTACTCGTTTGCTGCGTCGGTCGGTGAGTAGCAGTTGATGATACTGCTCTTCTCATGACGCGACAGTTGAAGACGTAGAACGGCTATGCGAAGGGAAAGAATTTCGTATGAGTCGACAAGATGAACAACAGAAGGGTGGACGACAAAACCTGCGCCGCCGAGATTTCGAGACAGGACCTTCTCTCCACGGATCACAAGGGTCCCGTTGTTTAATTGGCGTATGTCGGTCTTCTTGATTTTTTCTTTCTTGTGATGCGATCACATGAAATTTAATGCGGTCTGCGGCTACGAGAAAGGCGTGAAGATCAGCGTCTGTGAAGAGTGTTCTGGCATTATACGTGCATAGTAGGGTACAATCTCCATGGCGTGTCGTGCGTGTGCTCCTCAGATCCGGTTCCAATGACGTCTTTCGTAACCCGAGATTTTCTGGCCTCTCACCGGTCGTCTCACCGCCTGACGTCATAGACGGGAGCGCCCAGTGTGCGTGGTACTGAGACTGGCCTATTGCAAGTCGTGGAACTTTGCCCTCTCTAGAGTCCTGTCTTAACCTTGCAAGGACGGACCCAAGTCTTCGCCACGATGAGGGTCCGAGGGTGGATCCAAGGGGAGGGTGTATGCATAACTTTTCCAATATATTATTTTCTTTTCAGTTTTTTTTCAAGCCTAATTTTCAAGCAAATTGAGGAACGACTTCAAAGTTTTAAATCGTTGGAGCTAAGCACGTACAGAAGAACGATATAGATACATTGTTTAGCCATTTTGACGACAGAAATAGAGCAGTAGTTTGTTACTACTGAGTTAGTGAAGCAAAATAACTGCACAGAAAGGAAGATCCAGTAGTTTATAAAGTTGAAGTCTAAATCAGTGTGATAGTGATAGAGCTCGTGGAGAATTTGTTGATCCAAGGAAGGTATTTCACGCAGACAACTCCTGAAAGCAACGGATCTCGCTGGTAGTGGGATCTCAAGCCGGTTAGTCGCGAGGCAACGAGGTGCGTCACCAGGTGGTGGATAGGGTGTTAACCGAGAACCAACAAAGGTCTTTATTTCACTGAGGCATATAATAATCTAGTGGATGGACTATCTGCTTCTGATTTTCCTGTTTGGCACATGCTATTTTGCCTACGAAGACGTATTCATGCATGCGCTCGTGGGTGAGGTCTCGTTTATGCAGCTAGTATTCTACGAGTCACTTCGACCGAAGCATGCAACCATGTAACAGGGAAGTTAGTATATGAAAGACTGTTAGGAGCCGCCTCCAACAGGTAAGCTTCTCATATGGTTTGGGAGAGAAAAGCAAGCTAACCACGAATGTACCCAGCCTCACGCTCTGATCTCAACAAAGAGTACGTGGGTAGCAAGCACTAAATAGGGTAAAATAAACACGTCTCAATTTCCTCACTCCGAAAAATTATCCGATGCGTCGGCTTTGAGAAGGACGAATGCGGAGAGGTTGCTAAAAACTCCAGGGTAAATCTAGATCGTCTAAAGTTCTTGAACGAGACTTCCACAGCTGAAAAAGATAAACGCAAGTTTCCACAATTTTCTTCGTCTACTCACGGACAATAAACTATAAAGAAGACGAGGTCGAACTGTTCCATGTAGACTTGGAGAGGTTCTACACAGAAAGCCTTACATGCCCTAAGTTCACCACAAGCGTCTGAAAAGTGTCACATTGGGACCCACGGATAGCTACGGATACCAAGCTACCCGTGAGTATAACCAGCCCCCACGTTCAGAGCCCAGCAAGCTATACGTGGGTATCATGGCGACCAAAACCATCCATGGTAACTCGCAGTTCCAGAACCCCCATCCTCAACGATGGACGTGGGAGTCTTCCAGTGGAGAGTGCCATAACTAAATAGAACATCACAGTAAATAGAAGGTTTTGCCTAACCGATGTCGCTGTTGTCCCACAATTCTACACAGGATTAGACTATCACTTTCTTTGTGCAGGATTTCACTTCCCGCTGAAAGGAAAAAAGCCGCTGAATTCAAGAAGCGAACTGTCCTAAAGACCTTAGGATTTATGCAATTCATCGCTCGGCCGTTGGAAAGGTGCCGTTATTGATAACGTCGTAGAGTAAAAAGATTTCCTTATTCAACATCTTCACGTAAGCGCTATGAAGACTGAGAGTTCGAGGGTTCCCAAGAGACGTCAGTCTCTAGAAGCATTGGAATTCAAATGCCAGCGTGGAATGGCAACGAGCCACTGGCAGCCACCAACTCACCTCCGAACATACAAAATAATGCAGACAAGCCATAAAATTTGGTAAAGAAAGAAGAGCAGCAGTCACAGCCGATGTGCAGTAGTCGCTAGTGAATGGATTCCTGAAATTGCTAGAAGAAAGGCATGATGCTCAACGGTTCCTTGGGCTGAGTGGGAACCCAATTTTCTTGGTCGTGACAAAAAATGATAGATTTACAAGCACCTTTTCGAACCAGTCGATGGTCAACGGGACGACAGGTGACCGGTAAGGTGACTGCTGAAAAACTGGTCGAAAAGAAAACAATGCGAACGTAGAGGAGCTCCGAAATCTATCACGAGCAGAGAATAGAACAACTGATAGCGCAAAGAAAAAGAAGAAGAAAACTAGTTCGAGATCTTACCAACTAGATGTTTTTTATACGGATACGTAGTGGTCTATCTGGTATCGTCAACTTATTCGTTTCAGCACGCTTTACAAGATATCGTGAGCACCTTGCCCGAACTCATGTAATCATCGTCTCTGTCGTGAAGGCAAGCTATGAAATTTTTAGGCGTGCATAGATGGACAAATAAACGGTGACGATCTAAGCCCAAAATTGGACAGCGTCCCTAACGGTATTTTATGTTCGTGTACAGCGTACCTGTTCTCACGAAAAGCCTGTGTTGACGAATGCGTTGGTAAAACCGGTAAACTAAATACTTTGCGATAGTGTGCGAGGTAACACGCATCACAATAGAAATAATGCCTGAGCCAAAGAGTGCGGTCCCGAGGACCTCAAATTGAACCGAATTTGGTCCGTCTCCAAAGAAGGATAGGATCATTAAATACTTTGTGTTCGCCTGAAAAAGCATCTAATAGGAAACATAAAGTCAAGCAAAAGATTCCGCTAAGAACGCATAAGGCAAAGATATAACGGGGATATTTTGAAGTAAACTCACTACCCTGGCAACAAGAATCTAAGACATCAGTGCGTAAAACTCTTGAAGCGTTTTAGATAAGTTTTAAAAATCGAAAAATGAACCGCAAAGTGAAGTGCCTTATGATCAGACATAACCTCGCACTATAACCCTTCCTGATTCTTTGACCCGAACCAGGAGCACTTCTCGCCAATGTAGTACTCTGTGGGGCTGGTCTCAACTACATAACTGAAAAACTACAAGGAATAAACGGTGAGTGCCTAAAAGAAACTGCTTGTTATGTGGATGAAAATTTATGCGTTATGTTTTACCTGTCAAGGATAGAAAAGTGTTGTCTGAGTAGATTGAACGTCAATTTGAGATTTCCAGGCATTGAGGAAGGCTAAACCCCGAATTACTGGCTGTTGTGAAGGAATAATTACCGTATGACAACCTCGTGTTTACACATCGAGAAGAACAGTGAGTTATTGCTCAATTCCGAGGTTAAAAGACAGGCGGTCATGGAATAAATTGACATGTTGAAGTAGACAACTCGAAAATGATAAAACAGCACCACCTGACTGAAAGTCGAGCAAGCTAGAACAATTCCTTCATAACTGTGTTCGGCACCACAATAAAGGGACGTAGTAAAATAATTCTTTTGAGTTGACTTCGATCATTTTCTAACCAACGTTGATCTCTGGGTTTGGCACAGAAGTGCTCGTTTCATCGCTAATGTGTGACGTGCATAAGAATTAAAAATACTACCGCAGCCATGGTGATCAACATCATTCAAACTTCGCTTGCTCCTTGAACGAGTGAGGAAGACAACTGGCTCTAAATTTTGAGGAACAGTTAACGAAAGTAACTGATGGCATTGTAATAAGGTATCTCCAGGCTATGCCCTCGAGAAACTGCATGACAAGCAGAAATTAGGAGAACTTCTTCTTTTAATACTTACTGAAACTGTATTTTGATTTCCAGTCTACGCAGACAAATTCTTTTTGTCGAGGGTGGCTCTGTTAGTAACTACAATGATGTTGAGATATTTGCAAAACTGAGGAGTGCAGTTGTCCGCGGCGGGAGACAAACGCGCTGTTGTCCTTTCCGAGTGCTAATGCGTTCACCAAAAAATGAAACATTGTAGCTTCATCTACGGCCTTAGCTTAACTGGGTCTAATGCTGATGTGGGCTCTCCAGATAATTCCCGTCTACGGGTAAATGCTGAAAGCACTGATCGATAGAAAAACAAGCTGAGAGGCAGGTGAAACGAAGGACCCGTATGGTGTGGCGGTGAACGCGTTACTCCCCGGAAAGGACAATAGCGCGTTCGTTCCCCACTGCAAACAACTGCTGTCCAGAGTTTTGCAAATATCTCAGTATCTTCGTGGTTGTATTTCGCATAGCACTCTGCCGTGAAAAATTTTAGTAGGCAACAAGTAAAAGGTTAGCATCTGTTGATAGCGAAATATAACTTCTGTAATGCTGAGATATTTGCAAAACTCCGTACCGCAGGTGTCGATGGAACTCGATAAAAGATCGGTAGAACTAGCTGAGAGATAGGCAAAGCGAAGGACCCTCATGGTGTGGTGGTGAACGCGTTACTCCCCGGAAAGGACAATAGTGCGTTCGTTTCCCACCGCAGACACCTGCGGTCCGGAGTTTTACAAATATCTCAGCATTGCAGAACTTATATTTCGTAATATATACCCTGCCATTGAATAGAGTAAGCAGTAAATAATGAGTTGAAATCCTGTTGATAGCGTTCAAAAATTTAGCAGAACCACTGTTTATAAAGTGACCAACTTTAAAAAATGAGCTATCTCAGCCAGTTACGTCCTCTATTGTGATCTTCGTGATGCAACACAAATATAAAAAACTTTCATATCCACCAAATTTGGTGAATATATTCGGCAACAAATCGTAGATTGGTGTTCCCAGTCTCATCTGGGTTTCACGGTTTCATACTAGATGTATTAAACATCTCATTGCTATTAGACTTGTTTTACGACACATTTTTCTCTGCCAAAAAAACCAAGAGTCCAAATAAATAAAAGATAAATAAAAAGATAAAGTCCATAACCAAACAGAGAAGACGCTAAACCAAGATTTCAATCACGTTGAACACAGAATAGCTTCTTCGCACACTTACCGCTTTCTATGAGGCTTCCACTGAGTGTGTTGCATGGAGACAAACCGCACAGAATTCACATGGAAGCGTTATCTGCCCTTCCCATCACATTAACAGGCTTACGTACGGCCCAATATCACGCGTGATAATGAGGCATTCTTCTCTACTGTTCATTTTCGGATTTCTGGAATTAATCCAGAACGTCTCGAGAGTTTTCCGCGCTTGTGTTCTCGATTCCCGTGCGAGGATCGTGACACCTGCCTCAAAGTTTTCCCCGCTATGTCCCTGGGTCCTATGCGTGCCTAGTAGGGTATTTGGTTTACGTTTGCCGTCTAGGTGTTCTTTTATGCGGACACAGAGTGGTATGCCTGTTTCGCCAATGCATTCGTCTTCGCACGCTTTACAGGAGATCAAATAAACAGCACCCGAACTCATGCAATCACCGTCTTTACCATTAGGGCAATTTATTCAATTTTGTGTTGCACATAGACGGTCATATAGGCGGTTACCAGGGATTGATCAACGCCGAGAGCTTTATCCTTTTTATCCTTTATACATCAACTCCTCCAAAGACTACGACAAAATTATATATTGTATCACCTGTAATCCCTATAACCAACTAGTGATATGCACCTGCTCCTATAAAAATTTTATCAGTTCATACCACTGGGTTGAAATCAGCAAATGGGCTGCGCTTGGTCGTAGATCGCATGCAACACTGAAGCTTTCATACGAAATGCTTCAGTTTTCCTATTTTTGACAGTGTGGTACATACAGGTAGCTCGACAGGATCGGCCATGTTGGGCTTTCTCCGAGTAGACAGAGCATTCTTGGAAGCTGCTGTGCCCCTATGCACTTCGTAATCACCTACCTTACTGGAGGTTTCACGCTGAAGTGACGCTTAACCCATCTGCGATGGTGACCTTTTTTATGGATGAACCAAAACAGCACCAGAAATTTCCCGTCAGCTGCAGACTTTCCGGTTTTTTGGCAATAAAGAAAAATTTTTCAACAACTAGAGGACATTAGAGGTTGTTAACATAACGGAATCGCAGAACTGACTTTGCTCTATTCTTCTAATAGTGTCCATACCGTCGCGCATAGGTCAAGAAACAGTGTGAAACATGCGGTCATACATGATGTACATAGACGTATGGACATAGATGTACATCATACTCACAGACGCATAATGCTGGATACACCTACTGAAAGTACAGAGTCGATCGAATACAATCTCCAGACATTTCCAATAACACCACACAAGCACAAACGCATACACACCTAGATATACACACACACGCATACACATACACAAAGAAATACACGCACACATATTCTTCTGGATATTTGCATTCGTACCCAAGGAGCCTACCACTCCGTTCGGCGAAAAGAAACAAACCCTACCTGGCGAGTCCACCTGTGTCACAGGTACACTGGCGTTTCTGATGTGCTATCAACTGCATGTCCACCAGCCACAAAGATGTGTGTTCGCTGACATTTTTTTCTATTTCAGAGTGTTCTTTCTCTTTATTTGCTTCGAATTCTCTAAAATATTCTCTATAGAATGCTTGCCGTTGTTACCTTTAAGTATCCTCGAACAGTATTGCTTGAACACGAAGGAAAAAACTCGTTAACTCAAAGGTACGAGATCCATGAAATCTAACCAATCGTGGTTTTCAGGTGATGAACGTATCTGAAACAACCAGGTGGTAAAAAATTGCTTCACTGGAGGCCTTAATAATATGTTTAGTACCAAACGCCTAAACCTATTTTTCTTTCTTTGCCTACCTATTTGGCCGTCGTTAATACTGATCACACGTACAATATTTTGCAGAACACATAATGTAATTACCAGTAAAAGCACAACAAAAGATGGAAATAAGAGATCCTCATTTCCCCGAGCTACCTTTTTGAATAGCAGTTTAGACTGCATTGTGTAGTAAGCCGATGAATTCTCTTCATTTCTGAACAACCCTCCTCCCAAACCAAAAAAAAAGAAATTCCACAGGTGATACAACACTGTTGATCACTGTCTGGTTACCGATGCAATCGGCTAACCCTTTCCAGCAATGTTTGTATTGATGGCGTTATTCTAGACAACTTTTGCTAAAGTCGGTTAGCAGATTGATCCAACACTCATGGATAAAAATAAAATGGCACTTTTCGCAACTATTACTAATACCTGTTGATTAAAGGCCAAGGAAATAGCCTTTGTGATTGGACTGACCGTTGAGAAACAAATGATTCATAAAATTTTGTTGTTGAAACGTCAGGATGCTGAGGCAATGATGAGGCACTGTGTACAGCCGAACAAAATTCTCACATTATATTAACAGGTTAAGGTCATTGTGATGTTGTTAAGCGAACTTTGAATAAATGGATTTAATTCGAGGAGGTCTAAGGAAACGCTTATTGCGTTCCGCATGCAGAAGTGCAGAGAATGCCCCGATTACAAGCCTTGAACCGTTGTTATTGTTTATTGTTTGTGCTTGGTCGTGTTTGTGTATTTGCTTGCAAGTGTATGTATGTGTATATATGTGTGTATGTGTATGTGTGCATGTGCAGGTGTATGAGTATGCCCATGCATATGTATGGGAATGCAAACTCCATTTTAACTGAGCCAGTTTAATTACAAATGAAGTAGCCTTAATCAATCTTATTCTTACGATGGTGGTATGACTGTTACAACTAACAGATTTTATGAGTAACGCTAGTGTAAACAATATTTCTGAAATCTCTTTGACGATCTAAAATCTAATCTAACGAATTTGGTGCGCTCTATCAGAAATTTTCTTGTGGCTCGCCAAATGTCAAACTCGGAAAAAGTCTGTGGTCTCAAAACATTTAACGTCCCAATAATAATCCATCAAGAACGTCCTTCCCAGGACTTATAACCCTTCAGCTAATTAATGTTCGCACCAACGAAAAAATGGTTCCTGGACGAGTTTACAGGTTTTTTCTACGAATTCACTTTCTTATCCTGAATTTCTTCGCTATCTTAATATCAGCAGCGTTGTTTCTTCAGTTTCTGCATTGTTCTCTTTGTACGTCATTCTTTGCACCATCATGCTGCATTTTATCGTGTACACAAAGCACCAGTATTCTAATAGGGCTTGGAAAATCACATGCTCGTATGGCTTCACCTACACTATTTGTTTTTCAATACAACAGACGTCTTTATTGGAATTAACGACTATGTCGACCATTTCGCAACTACATTCATATCTCGTCATATTCCAGCAATAATTTTGCATAGTAAGGGATACCGAGCTGTTTAACCTGTAGATAAGATGTGAAGTGGTTCCCGAAAGCGACAGGGTATTTGTCTCTAGGCAGATGGTTTCAATTATGGACTTGCAGTTCCTAGCGTCAAAGAAAAAATTGCATCTGCAGTCCATGCATCAATCCCTTCATGAAGGTGTTCGTTAGTGTGGCTACATGTGTGAAGATTATGCCATACGCTTCAGTTCGGCTAGAGCCGATAGCTTCTATGTCTACTGATGAATAGCCCATTATTTTGTACGTCGGCATAGGTAGGCCTCACCGTTGAGCCAGACTCGCTTCTTGTCACAACCATCGAAATAAAGCAGCTGATCGAAAAAGCGTTATAATTATCTCGACAAACTGCCAAGTTGTACGCGTCCTCACAGTGGCAAAATTAACTGTGAAATGGTGACGATATATGAAAGCCCGTTCACGGTTTTCGCTATCACTCCTTAGCCATAACATAACCGCGCGATCTTTCTTTCTTCAAATTGTTCATAATAAGCCTCAACCATTCATATTTGAATCCTGTTCATTTAAGCCAACACAGAAATTTTTGCCGTGCTAACATGTGAACTCCACTTGATAATCTCTGCTAAGTTCCACGTCGATCGAATGACTAGCTCCGAATCCGACCGCCAACATCAACGTACGACATACAATCGGAGAACAATTGCATACGACTGTTCAATTGTTGGTAACTACCAACATCTGAATCACTTTATTCCTGTGTGGTGCAATATTGCGATCAATAGGCTAACTAACTGAAGAAGGGTTTTTTCATGTATCTAAAACTTATATGCAGAATATTCTTCAGTACTGTTTGCATTGCAAAACAAAAAAAAATGTATGAGTCAGCTGTAAGCAGACTAGAAGATAGCAGTGCATAGCGCGGAGTAGCAGGAATGATGCTATCGAGTCTTCTTTTTTTTTCGCTTCACAGCCTTATCTATTCATTCAGCTTCTCCATTTTCGTGATAACATATTGTAATCGATCGACGGCATGATGACTCGATGTGCTGAGTTTTTGTTATCGATATGTCTGAGGTGATTTTTTTTTTCAGCATTAGGACATTTGGGTAACATATGAAAACACCTTACGTGAACTGGACTTGCTCTTTGCTCACACGGATTCACGTTTTTTCTAGCTACTGCTGTGTTCGATATAGTAGTGAGGAGAGAGGAAAATAGATGATGTGACCAATACAGAGTTTTCGAGGCGTTCATCTCAACGTTTCCTTTCATACTGTGCTGTTTCCGTCGTCATCGTCGTCTTTGACTGCATATCATTGCCAGCATTTTCATGCATCTGGGCTGAAAATGCACCTACCTGGTGTGCAAACTGCTGCGTTCGTCGCTGTCCGTGTCTGTGTTTCTAACCGGCGCCCATGGCGATCGTTGATCTCTAGCAGGCGGGCCGCCGTCGCGTCGTCGCCTCCACCCGCCCACCCCGCGGCTGCGATCAGCTGATCCGCCGCCGGCCGGCAGTGTTCGCCCGCCATCTCGCGTGTTCCTTCTCCCCCTTTCCATCCGTCCGTCCGTCCGTCCGTCCGTCGGTCCGTCCGCCTCCCGACACCGCTGTCCCTCATGACTCTTCCCATTTCGTCTCCATGTCGGCCAGTCTCAATGAGCGGACCTCTTCGTCGGCTGTTCTACTAGAGATCTTCGGTTTCCAAAGCCAGAACCGAAATGATTCATTTTCATGTTTTCTACGGTGACTCTCAAATGCATTTTTGACCATCACTATCATCTTCTTATGCGCAGTGTTCTACGTTCTCTAACCTCAAGCAGTTTTGACCTTTTAAACACTTTCATCAAATTACAGCTTTTACTCTGCTGATTGGGGCGCATGCGTGCCGGGTGGCAGTGTGGTTAGCTGGTTGCAGCTGGTGACAACGGCTATCAACACTGCCGTCCTGGCGCATGTTGTTCTGTCCTTTTTCTAGACGCTTATTCCAATGTTCATCACGAATTGAGCTCTCGGTAATGTGGTATGTGCTTGTACTCTGACGGCAAAATGCTCTGATTTGCTGAATTTTCACTGTTGTTTACCGTTATCGTCGTTGCATTGACTGCTGAACTTTATTATCTACATTTTCTTTTGGAAAGCTTTTCATCAACGATCACTAGGATGGGTAGGTCATATCGAACTTTTGATAAGCACTTAAGTGTGTTGAATTTACTCATTCGAAGAGCAATACACGACTTGGGGAATAGTCTAGCAATCCACTAAACCAAAAACGAGAGCGATATGCTAGTTTTTAGTCTCCTCATATTAAGTAGTTCTTTTAAAGCCGACACTGTTTTATGCTCAAATCTTCGACGAGCAAGCGCACTGCTCAACCAGATCGACTGGCCTGCTTGCAGGCCAGCAGCGCTGTGCTGTGTCGTTGTCGTGGCT